>JAYMTK010000135.1:0-30405 GCA_036897405.1 Pelargonium myrrhifolium | reverse complement strand
CGGTGCTACAACGTGGTCCCGATAAATCGACACCCCTCGGAGTAGGGGGCAACTGATGCGACACAAAAATTCAAAAATATTATTAGCTAATGGAAAGCTTACACGTGGCTAGGCGACTAGTCAAAGAGTCAGCGAACTCTCTACTCAAAGAGACCCGAAGACCCGAGACCCGAACTGAGAGGTCTCGGAGGTCCAAGGAACATAAGTGGGAGAGAGCCTAACCCAGTGAAGAAGTCCAGTGGGTGGAGGCGCCCAAGAGGGTCCGCCCAAAGTAGGCCCCAAAGAAGAGCCTCCTAGAGAGAGGAATAGGGAGTTGCCCAAGGGGGGTAGCCCAAGACAGCAGGCTACCCAAATATGAGAGCCCAGGGAAGATGGGCTGTCTAGAGAGGAGGGCCAGCCTAAACAGGGTAAGAGTTGCAGCCTCCCAACCCAAGAGAGCAGTCAGTCTGTTGGAGTGTAGACCCAACGTTTGACCAAGGAAACAAGCAACCCCTCCACAGCAGGAGGGGACGACCAGGCGCCTCTACCCGAGGGAGAGCCCACGACACTTAAGGTGGTCGGCCCCAAGGAACACCCCCTCGTTGGTGAGTAGATCCAGTAGGGTGGTAGGTAGACGGGTCCCACCTCCAAATTTCGACCAATCAGGACGCAACATGTGTCAGGTAAACTTGAGCTCTATAAAAGGAGTCTTAGGTCCATTGTTTCAGGTTTGGTCAGTTCACTTTTCAATACTAGAAAGAAGACACGAAAACACTCTCTTAAGCTATTCTTTGTGTTCTTCGTTGATTTCTTCAATCATAAACTAGTTGAATCACGAAGTTCAAGTTGGTAACTTTACAACACCGTTTGTGTGATTAGAGACTGATTCTCACGCCAGAGGCGATATCCCGGACACACATCCGGGACTTCGCTTAACGGTGTACTTTATTCACAGGCACCTAGGTTACTGACCGAACCAGTCCATGTTCCACTATATTTGAGAGGATCTGCCAGAAGATCCGATAGACTTGACATCTACCATCTTAGCTTGACTTTGGATAAGAAGACCCAAAACTACACCTTTTCGTACTTTGATTTTGACCAAGTAAAAAGAGTCTAATCACACTACAATCTTAAAAGATTATATATTTCAAAAAAAGTTACAATATGCTAAAAGAGATGTTGTACTGACAAAACTACGTGCTGATAGCGTGTTGTAAATTGAACAATAAAGAGTGTGTATATATATAAGTGAAACAAGTGCATGTACGATAGTGGAATTTTCTCATTCATTCAACATGTGTGTGTACGTTATAAGATCTTGAAGTGACTATTTATAAGGTAAGTCTTGCTTGCTAAGTTCAGATAGAGCGTCAAGATCTAAACTTTGACAGAAAGTTTGATCTATTGGGGTTACTCTTGAGAATATAAAGGCACGGGAGGGGTCTAAATCCTAAGCTAAGAAGGCCCAAAAGAAGTGTGAGGGCTCATAAACCCACATGTGAAGCTGAGATAAAGAAGGAAACAAAAAAGGAGAGTCCCACTAGGGTTGGACATTGCGGCCGGCCACACCATGGTCCTCTAGGGCCGACCATAGTGTCCAACCCTAGTGGGACATTGGGAGCCTATAAATAGGACCTCATAATTCACAGGTAAGACAATAATTCTTTACTCTCTGTTCTTTCAAGAGCATTAATATCTCTCATCTTCAGGATAAAGGAGGCGTGGGAGAATTATAGCAATTCCCTGCGTTTTTCATACTTCCACGAAGAAGGTTCTTGGTGTTCTTGAGAAGTTCTTCGCAGATTAGTTTGGCCTGGAGCCGTCTAATCCTAAGAACTACTTGGTTAGCTTTACAAACCCGTTTGTGTGCAAAGTGACTTATTCTCACGCCGGAGGTGGTTTCCCAGGCACACATCCGGGTCTTCGCTTAGCCGTGCATTTTGTACGCAAATAACGAAGCCCACACGTAGATTTGAAGCCCAATAAGACTTCAAGGCCTAATCTTGAAGATCGAGCCCATCAAGTGAGGACTTGAGGCCCATTAAAACTTCAAGCCCAGAGTTCAAGCCCAAGCTTCTCATCTACACTAAGTCTTGGGAAAGTCAGAGCACAAAACGACGTAGTTTAGCTATTTACGAGAAAAATAGTTAAATCAACATACAATTTCCATTCAAATAAAATAAATAAAAACTATGTACATACTTCAATTTCACACAGAGTAGCAGAGAAGGCGAGATCGTCTCCGACGACTCTTCTTCTTCTCCGGCGACACAATCACCAGGGCCAGAGCAGATGAGGGCTTATGGAGAGTTCGTCTTCTCCTCCGGTAATAGCAGTGCAAAGGAGAGCTTCGGCTTCGACGAGTTCATTTTTTCCTCCATCAATAGTTGATCAGGGCTTCAGTTTCGTTGAGTTCGTATTCTCCTCCGGCGATAGTAGAGCAGATGAAGGCTTCGGCGAAACGTCTTCTTCTCCGACGATACGATCATTGGGAGTAAAGCAGAGGAGGGCTCCGGCGATACGATCACGGACCAGATCTGGTTTTGCCCAGATGTTCTCACCTCCTTCGCCTGAATCTCCCCTCCGCACCGTTTCTGTCGTCGTCGTTTCTCTCTCTCTCTCTCCCTCTCCCTCTCTCTCTCTCTCTCTCGCGCGCGCTTCTCATCTCTTTCACGTTCATCGCCCACCACGATCCAACTCTGGACATTTCTTCTCTCTTTGGATTGGGGATGTTCTCGGGGTGTGTTTGGTTGCCAAGAAAATTTCAGAGGGAAGAGGTTAGGGTTTTATGTGTTGGTTAGGATTCGGATGTTTTGGATTTCTTATCTTGTTATGAAGTTCTTGATTTTTGAATTTTGTTCTTAGATATCAAAATTGTGATCTTGCATTTTTAATATTTGAATTTATGTTTGTTATTGAGTTTTTGGATTCGTATATAACAATTTGTTCTTCGAGTTTTTTGATTCGTATTTGAAATTTTGAATTATTTGATAGTTGTCGGAAACATCAAAGCTTTGAAGATTCTAGCACCGGAAACATCAAAGCTTTGAAGTTTCCGTCACCGGAATCTTCAAAACTCATGTTTGGTGGTGCTAAAAATAAATTGAGGACAAAATAGTAATTTCAAACTTTTTATTACAAAAATGAGTCACTTAACGGATTCCGTTGGGACAAACGACTGCAGTGACCGTTAAGGAACAAAACAAAAATAAGAGGGATCATATAAAAACAAAGTGAAACGCTGATATTAAAATGAAACAAAATGCATAGTACATGCACCGGTATAGATCTTTCTCCAACAAAAAAAATCACTCAGTTTGATAGGAGTAGGACAAGATTGATGTCATTAATTATTAACGAGTTATTAATAATTAACGACCCTACTTATAGCTGATAAGACCCAGCGAGTTGGTTCGAACCACTAGTTTTAGTAACACACTTTTTTTTAGTTTTCATGCCATATATAGGTATTTTAAACACGTGGTATTGATAAGTTTAAGCTTGCATACCTACTACCGACATTGCATATATAAATATACATAGGACATTAAGATAGGAATTAATCACGGCTTCACAGCAACATCAGTTCACCGAGAGAAAGATGAATATTCTCGCAACGGACAATACTCTTCACATGAATGGTAGTTGCCATGGTGACCACAGTTACGCCAACAATTCACTCCTTCAGGTATGTCTCAAAATCAGTTGTTTGTTTGTCATGTATATTTTTTCTAAAAATTAGTGTCTTATTTTTTTAAAAAAGTTACTTATAACATGAATTACCAAGACGCCCGCCTCTTTCAAATTTTGCGATTCAATGTCCGTCGCAAATGGTTTCCTCGCAAAAATGCATGCACTTAGTGAGAGAACTTTATTTTGTGAAGAAAGATTATGCAAGAAGGAGATGTACCAACAATTATAAAACCCTCAAATTTGCTGATAAAAAAAAAAAACCTCAAATAGTTGTGACAAATTTTGCAAGGGAAGTCTGTCACAATCCCACGCAAATTCGCAAGGGATTGTCATCGGTACATTTCGTTTCTACTTTTGTCAGAAAGTTTTGCTGTAACACAATCAAAACATTTAAGAAAATATAGCGACTAATAAATTGCTGACGGAAGAAAACCCATCACAAAACTTCTTTTGCAACGGAATTTTCGTTGCAATTATATGTAATTCTCGCGGTGAGTGTTTAGTTCACTTGTGTGCATGTATAGTGAGTTTAAGTTTATGATATAGGGTTTTGGGATCCACACAAAGAAAAAATATATTTACATGTGAAAAGTTTGGATTTGAGACCTCTATAAAGGATCAATATGTGTGTGAGAAAAAGTCAAATTTTTATATGTTTTCTAACATAAATATAATTAAAATTTAACATTAATTTAGATTCAATTAACAAATATTGTGATTTGCTTGATTGCTTGGTCAGAGGACAGTGATAGCCAAAGTGAAGTCAAAGATAGAGCAAAGCATTCGAGCTATGAAAGTCACCAAAGTCTTTTCCGATAAATATTTTGCAATGGCAGATTTGGGTTGCTCGTCAGGAGCCAACACCCTATTGTCCATCTCTCTTGTCATTAAAGCCATTTTAAGAATATGTCAATCCCCTCCTGAGATTCAAGTGTTTCTCAACGATCTTCCTGAGAATGATTTCAACTCACTTTTCTTACTGTTGCCTGAGTTTTATAAGACGTTACAGAGCAAAAAAGACGATGACTTGGTTTCTTGTTACATTTCTGGGACCCCAGGCTCTTTCTTTGGGAGGCTCTTTCCTGCTTCAACTTTACATTTTGCTCATTCTTTTTATAGCTTGCAGTGGCTCTCTCAGGTCAATTTCTATCATTTTTCACTTCTTATAGCATAAAATGAGAGTCCAAATGCACAAAAGTGAGATGACTGTATGAATTGTTAATTATCTGATTAGTATTAGATGTCACTTTGTGCCCATGGTATTTTCATTACAAATAAGTCCAACACCATGTGACTTTGATCATATTCAAATCTTAAAGAGGTTAGAATCAAAGGAAATGTTTTTGCATTGTGTTATTTTGATTTGATTTCATTCATTCATTCAGAGTAGTTACACGACATTTTGATGTGTGTATATAGGCTCCTCAAGGCATTGTAAATAAGGGAAATGTTTACATAACAAGGTCAAGTCCTAGCAATGTATTAGAAGCATATTTGGAGCAATTTCAGAGGGACTTTACAAATTGCCTTAGAAATCGAGCCAAGGAATTAAAACCAGGAGGGGTGATGATTTTGACATTCATCGGCAGAAGCAACATCGATCAAACTTTTAAAGATTGTTGCATTCTTTGGGAGTTGCTATCCAAATCACTGCTAGACATGGTGGCAGAGGTAGAGATTTTTTCCTGTAATGAACCATGCATGACAATTGAATTGAAATACATGACTAAAATGGCCCACAACATCAGAACAAAGTGGCCGTGACTATAAAACTAATATGGTTTTAATATCTTGAGGGTCTCCGATTCATTGGTAAGTCAGCAACAAGATCCTCGAACTAAATATTAACCACAACAATCTCCAAAATATGTGATAATTTTTCGAGTGGGTCCACCCGTTAGTTTGACTAGTGGAAGCTGACGTGTGGCATTTTAATTTTATTTACATGTTTGCATACATGATGTTGATGTGATTACTTTTTAATTATTTAATCTGATATTGATTTAAAAATGAAAAGGGACATGTATCGGTTCATGATTAGTCCAAAATAACAATTTTATGGAGGATAAAATTGTAATTTCACATAGTTTAATTAATTTTTGACTAATCATGAACTATCACGTGTCCCTTTTTATTTTAAATTAAGTTGAAAAATAATTAAAATTGTCACACCAATGTCATGTAATAATTAAAATTAAATTGTCACGCCAGCCTCAGTTAGTCAAACAAACGGTTGGACCCACTCGACCAATTATCACATAGTTTTAGAATTATTGTGGTTAATATTTAGTTTGAGGACCTGACTGGTGACTTTCCAATAGACCAGGGACCTCAAAGTATTAAAACCAACTGATGTTGAGTCTTCAAATATTAGTTTAACCTTTTAGTTAAGTTGGATCTTTACATGGTTACATAGCATTGGTGACTAATGATCTCGAATTCGATTCATGTCGTCACTCATATTAAATTCCAGCACGAGACAAAAAGTGGACATGTACATGGGACACGTGCAAAGTGATAATCAGTTTGCATGTGACAGGGCGTGTTTGAGTATAAAATTAATATTGGGTATTTAACTATCAGTTTAAACTTTTAGTGCACAAGCTATATGTAAAGTAAAAGTGGGCTTGCACGTGTTGGGGCATGTAAAAGTATTAAATTAATATTGAGTTTCAACTATCGATCAATTCAATTATTTAGGTGAGTTTGTTCTGTATAGATACATAAAACTTCTTTAAAGTAGTTGTAGATTAGGTAATAATAGTGGTGTAAATGTAAAATATTTGATTAGGGGCTGATCCAAGAGTCTAAATTGGATTCATTCAATCTTCCGAATTACTATGCATCAAAAGAGGAGGTGAAGGACATAGTAGAAAAAGAAGGGTCTTTTAGTATAAATGACCTTTATACCTTTGAAGCGAATTGGGACGGGAACGAAAATGAAGAGAACGAAAACTACGTATTTGAAAAGCAGAGGAGCGGACAAAGTGTGGCAAATTGTATAAGAGCTGTTTCAGAATCCATCCTAGCATCCCACTTTGGAAATGACGTGATTCAAGATTTATTTGATAAGTTTGCCGTCTACGTCGGTGAACATCTCTCCGTGGAGAAGACCAAGTTTGTCAACATTTTTATTTCTATGACTAAGAATTAACCACATCCAAACATATGCTTGTTGTTGCAATAACTAGGGAAATATCTTTTAAATATTACTTTAGTGTATTTTACATCAATAAGTTATCATTGTGTTTGGATGCACCGAACTATCAATTATTTATGGGGGAAATGAAAGATAACCATTATAAACTATTTACTTAAACCAAATGAGTATCATTTCTTTTCTTTTTATTTTTTCAAATCAAATGACTCCTTAAACGTCTAAACACTCATTCCGTCAGTTAAATATAATAAAATATTAATCTCTCATCATGTGCTTCCGTCAGTTAAATATAATAGAATATTAATCTCTCATCATGTGCTGGCAAATGACAAGATTTTTTTATAATACCAATTATACCCCTATTATTCATGTTCTTCACATCAATGTGTAACCGAATTAATTTTTACTTATGAACATTCAAATAGATACAAAATATGATTAAGAAACAAAAGAAAAAATATATTTTTACCACCACCCTATGTATTAATAAGGAAGGCTAAGAAGAATTTTTTGTTATTAAAAAAAAAAAAGCGTCTAGGTTTAGGGTTTTGGAGAGTATTTGTCAGGGTTCCGGCCATTTGGGGTTTCGGCTCCGACGCTGGTGCACTGGGTGGTGGCCGAGCAGATTGAGGAGGGAAGATTGTGAGACTGGTGGCTTACAGCTGGGGGTCGTGGCAGGCTTCTCGGACAGGGTTTTGGTGTTTTGTGGGTTTATGGCATAAGAGAGTCAAGGGTTAGGGTTAAGGGTTGTGTGTTGCTTTAGCGTCACCGTCCGTAGAGTGTGGTGTTGCTGCCGACGACCGGAGTTGCTGGAATAAATAAGGCAAAGAAATTATAGTTGAGCTCTGCCTCTTCTCTTCTACTATTATCGATCTGGTGTTCTAATGGTTGCCTAATCCGAGTCTAGTTACAGTGACTCGGCATAGAAACCGAGTTGAATTCTGGGGACCAACTGTTCTAGTCTCTAAGATAGAGAGTAATGGCGGGTGGTGGAGATGAATCTGTTGCAGGTGTTGCCCAGTCATGGAGTGGCGCGTACGAGGGCGTGTCTTTTGAGAACATGAAGGGTTTGGTTTTGGCTCTATCGTCTAGCATCTTCATTGGAGCTAGCTCCATTATCAAGAAGAAGGGCTTGAAGAAGGCTAGTGCCTCTGGAATCCGAGTAGGTGTTGGAGGTTGTTCTTACTTATATGAGCCGCTTTGGTGGGTGTGAATGATAACAATGATTGTTGGGAAGATCGCTAATTTTGCTGGTTATGCATTTGTGCCCGCAGTCACTCTTATTGGTGATCTCAACATCATTATCAGTGTTGCACTTGCACATGTGATGTTACTGAAGAAGTTTCATGTTTTTGGAATTCTTGGTTGTGGTTTGTGTGTCGTTGGCTCTACAACTATTGTTTTGCATGCTCCCCGAGAATGTGAGATTGAATCTGTGATAGAAGTGTGGAATTTTGCTACAGAGCCTGCTTTTCTCTCCTACACAACATTGGTTATGACGTTTGCGTTTGTACTTATGCTTCACTTCATTCCACAATATGGCCAGACGCATATAATGGTCTATATTGGAGTTTGTTCGCTTGTTGGATCTTTGTCGGTATGCACTTATTCTCACATTGCTGGTTATTCATGAATTATATTTTATCCACCCTCGTTATTTCCTTTATAAATGATTTTGTATTCTAAAGGTGTGCTTGTTGACAGGTCATGAGTGTAAAAGCACTTGGAATTGCTTTGAAGTTAACATTGTCGGGAATGAATCAGCTAATTTATCCTCAAACGTGGGCCTTTACCGTGGTTGTTATTGCCTGTGTGCTGACCCAGATGAATTACTTAAACAAGGTACAGATCTTTTTTTCTATTTTTTTACCTCCTCTTACTGTCTTTATTTTCCGCGTGTCCTATATTTGGTACTCTACTAAAATATGCTGACCACTTCCAAAAAACATGCTTTATGAAGAAGTCATGTCGTATAAATCGTGAATAAGTGGGTATTTTGTATCTTCCACGTGTATCTTACTATAAAAGAAACGTCTAATCTAATTGGGTTACGACTTCATAAATCATTTTCAGTGCTATTTTCCCTAAAATAAGGTGGTCCCTCATTGTGCTGGTTGATTATGAAATATAAAGTTTCAACTTTCAAGTTCAGGTTGTCGGGTTGGGTTAGGTGAGGAAATAGCGAGAGGGCAATAGTTTCGTAGTCACTTTTTGACGCAGTACATAGTAACTCCTGAAGCGGTTGCTTGTCTAATGAGCAATAATTTTGATCGATTGGTTTTTCTCTGAGATAGAACATAGTTTTTCTCAAACAGATATATATTTACTTTATTCATTACAGTCTTCACTTATGTATCTCACATTGAAAAAAAAATGTGAAGTTCTATACCACTAGATACATTAGTTGAGCCCTCCACCTAACAACTTAAACTACCTTTTGGGTTGGAGCAATGTTTAACACAGTATCATAGTTTGGTTTCGTCCCTAATTATCCTTGGTCCATGTGCAAGGCTGGTTATGTGTTGTTTGGGCTTGCACGCGAGGAGTGTTAAAATATCTCACATTGAAAGAAAGAATGAGACCACTTGATATATTAATTGAGCCCTCCATCATACACCCAAGGAAAAAATGATTTTGCAATAGACGTTGGACCAAGCCTTGTTCGGCCAAGCGGTTTTGGCGCTTTGGATTTTCTCTTAGGTCTCGAGTTCGAGCCCTTCCTGGTGACGGTATAATACATACATACATATATATATATATAAATTACCGATAAAAAGAATAGTCCAGACGTTGGAGTAGCTCAGTAGTAAAAGTTGTTCATCTGCCTCTTGAGTCTTGATGACAATATTTCCTAGTTGAAACCTCAAATTTGCACCAGTTTTCTTCTGTTATAAAGTCTTGAACCTAAAATATAGAGCTTTGTTCTAGAATCGTGTGAACTTTTAGTGCTTCTTATTGTATAATACACGACATCTAATTATTTATTGATCTTGAAGTCGGTTGTTCTGGGTTTTTTCTCTTGCTCAACCCTTTTTTTCTTACGCAGGCACTTGATACTTTTAATACAGCAGTTGTATCTCCTATATACTATGTTATGTTCACGTCGCTAACCATTTTGGCCAGCGTAATTATGTTTAAGGTGAGTCTTCTTGTCCGATACTATCGGGACAATCCTCTTTGTATATTCAATATAGCCACCTGCAAGGCAAGTGTGTATGATGAAGCTTGAAACTTAATTGAAAAGAATTATACTTGCATTCTTGTGCCTTGTTGATTCTATGTTGGTCGTTTTTATTTTTTATTACTATTAATTAATGTTCACTTATGAATAGGATTGGGATGGACAGAATCTAACCCAGATTGTCACGGAAATGTGTGGGTTCGTGACTATCCTATCGGGAACTTTTCTTCTCCACAAAACGAAGGATATGGTTGAGGGTACGCTCTCTATCTTTTTTTGTTTCTACCACGAACTAGGACTGTTTATTGATCTTTTGATGGGAAATCCCAAAAACTCGATATCATCATGCGACGTTATTATGTGCAGGTTTGCCAACATCTACAACAGCTATTCGACTGGCGAAGAGTGCAGAGGAAATGGACTTTGGTGAAGGCATCCCTCTCAAGCAACAAGAAACCTTGAGATTACCTTGATGTATATATATGTATGTATGTATTTATGTATGCATTTTTCATTTTTTGGCTTAGGAAGTTGTATTCTATGGTGGATTCCACCAATCCATCATATTCTTTTTTGTCCTCTTTGGCTTCTCTATACAAATGAGAATATTTGGCAAGGGACAAAGCCAATTTAAGGGGGTGCTTATGGCCAATTATGCAGCCTAGCTCCATCCTGAATATTGTAGGAACGAATAAATAGTAATATACATATGAATATATATTGAATTCTTAATTCTTCCCTCTTTTTATCTTCTATAAATTGACTACCGAACAACAACGCACTGGAGATAGCTCTTCTCTTTTCCCAGAATCTCTACCCGCCCCCATCTAATGAGACTCAAATTCGAACCAACGAGCCCTCATATTTGAGCTGTCAATTCATGTCATAACAAGGCACAAAATGAGCATGTTTGGGCTTACATTTTGTGATCGGGACATGTTCGAGTTAGATCTCTAAAACACACACATGATTAATTAGTTGTGTTGTAATACACCCGACACTCCTACTTAAGGGCATAACCGTTAATAATATGTCAAACGTGTTGAGTTGTGCCGTACCAAACGTGTGGGATAGTATCATGTCAAACATATTAGTTTTATTGTGCAGAATGTGTTAGAGTGTTCTTTCAATCGTGTCGTGTCAACACTGTCCATTTAGTTACCATGTTAAACGTGTTGTGTTGGGCTGTGATGCACACAAACATTCAGTATAACACAAACAAATTGCAGACTCTTCCTCATATAGAAATGTGTCTTGATTCTTGAACCATTGAGCAGTCCGGTCGGGGCCAAAATCCTTTTTTTGACCTTATTCCCCAATACAAAATGATGGGCAGCTATAAATTTCTCCTTTGAAGTCACTTGTACAAAATGTAGAGTAGCTATACATAAAGTTCGATAGCATTATTTGCAACTGTGCAAAGATAACCAGCCTATTTAAATTACGTAGCAACGAGCTAGCTAGTAACATTATGTGGTCTAGATTACATCAATATTTTGATTTTAGCAAGTGTTGCAATGGCAAAATTGATGGCTGTTCTCTCTCTCAGTAGAGATTAGGTTCCTCATCTCAACATCGCATGTCAATGGATTCTTCTAAGAGGTCGATGAGTTTCATACTGAATCTGGATCTGAATCGACGCTGGCAAAAAAATATATATTTGTGTCATGATCGTTGTATCGAAATTTAACAAATATTCAAGCATAGACATGATTGCATACCTTGATAAAAATAATTATGTGAGGGGTTTGTTTTCCTCTGCCAACAAATGGATCATAGACCTGACGACCTCATTATTAAGTACAGTCGCTTTCTGAAAAAGAAACCACAAGTTTATGCATGCATCAATTGAGGCTTCCAAGTAAATGAATGATTTATCAATGAAACTACCAGTAGAGATGGCCATTTGGATTGGATTTGTTCGGGTTCAGATTGATAAATACTATTCTGAATCTGATCCTCGAGGGGTTTGGATCTGTTCAGATCGGATTTTGGATTTGTGTCAAATGTGCCGATCCGTGTGATTTTGCCCAATCCAATCCGACCCATATTTTTATAGGACAAATCTGATCCAACCCGAGTACCCAACCAATTTTCAAGTGGGATTGAATTTCGGATGCCCGCATGTTTGGATCCATATTGTCAACTCTAGACTTACAAGTCATCATAACGATCAATTTAGTATGGGAATGAGTAAATGAATGTACCTCGGGCTTTCTAATCAGCTCCTTCAGAATAGAATGAAGGGTTAATCGGAGTTCCTTGAACAAGACAGCAATTTGTGCAGGAGCAGTAAGCTTTAACCATCCATCAATGATGACCAGACCACTCTATAGAAACAAAACAAAACAAAAAAAACCGTCACATTTGATACTTCGCAAGCATTTTTTTTACTAACATTTGCATCTGTTTATTTACTTATTATCTTAAACTGTGAGAGACCAATGAATGGGACATGATAATGTTGCATGCAGAAGAATATGTGCGATCGGATAAAATTCAACGGTGTGTATAGCACAAATGCACACGTTTTACTAATAGGATAAAACAGATTCAGAAAATATACCTGATGCTGAACACTAATGGAACCACCAAAGAGCAAAATAGAGTAGGGAGAGATAACCGTAGTGTCTCGCAGAAATACCTTGTTGGTTTCAACCTGAGAACATTAAACGATCAGAGTAATGTTCTACACCGGAAAAGAAATGGAACACTTGAAATTGGATTTATTTAAGCGGGACAAGACCCCATACAACATGTTATAGGACTGACATGGCAAATTATAACCTCAAGTTTGCATTGTTGGATAATGCAGAAGAATCTGAGAATGTTATGTGATAGTAGGACCTACATTTCTATCTAATTTTGCTCGCTAAAAACAAACAAGGATATTTAATCTCACTTTTGGTGGAATAGATCATTGGATGCACTCCAAATAATTTACCCGTTTTGAATATCACAAGAACTTCCACTATCATTTTCTGGGGTAAATTTCATTCAAATACTATCTCCGTTTCATAACAAATGTAATTTTAGAGTTTCACACAAATTAAGAAGTCATACAAAATGACTTATTTAACCTTAAATAGCTGTTTGTGCACTTGTTAATTACTAGTATTAGTAATATATAATGTACTTAGGATTCGAGAATATAAAAGGGGCATAATTGGAAAGTCCAATGCACTTTTATCTTGAAATGGTAGAATAACACTTATTTTGGAACAAAGGTAGTATATAACATGAGCGTTTATCTGTAGTACGTGCAACCTATGCGGGGATGAATAACGGATATTAGAACAAACTCAACAGGCTAAAAGTATTCAAACCTTTTCAAGGAAGACGATGAATGGATACTGAAATGCATTAAGGCTACTGTTGATAGAAGAAGGATGTATATAAACTTCCCTTCTTCCATCATACCACACTGGACGACTCTTAGTTGCAGAAACAGAGGACTGTTTGAGGGTGCTCAAAGCTGCTCCTGCTAAGCCTTGTTCAGTGGCAGCTACATTGGGGTATAAACCTGCACATAATATTGCCTGCAAAGAAACCCTTATAATCGGTCTGGAAGGAAAATGCTACAAAATCTAGATCAAAATAGATAATAGAGGCATGAATCTGAAGCCTTTGCTATCACATAAATTAGTTTCTACATGGCCTGACTTGTACTAACGAGGCATGACAAGTTAGACATGAACACATACTTGCTGAACGGAAAAAAGTAACTTTCTTAAAACATGTGATGGCATAATAAATTTAGGTTGCGTTTGGAAACATGGATTGGATTTGAAATTCATCATTTGAAATTTGGGATTTGAAATGTTGTATTTCAAATACAAATATAATGTTTGGAAAATCATAGAATTTCAAATGACAAGGAAACAACTGTTATTTTGAGATCCCATGTTGTAGGCATGTTTTCAATGCTATTGGATTTGAGCCAAATCCAAATTCCAAGGATATCCAAACACTTGATTTGACTCAAATCTAGCATTTCAAATGAAATACTACTTCCCAAACACACCATTAAATAACTTCAAAATAAAGAAACAAACGGTCCTCCAAAACTACAATATGTAGAATGTAGATTCCATTAATGTTTCAGAAATATGTAAGGTGTTTTTGCACAAATCCTACTGCCACATGTTTGAAAAGTCATATTGTAACAGTGTACAGCATCTAAAATGGATGCATATGTAAACAAATAATAAAGTCCTTGTAAACATCACTGAACCTTGCAGTTAATAAGTAAGAATATATCCAAGCATGAAATAGTACATCAGCAACAGCTCCCAATACTTCAACTCCAACATGACATAAGAGTTGCAGAGTAATACCAACATCACAAGCAAGCTACATACAGAAAAAGTAGCAAAAGAAAAACATATTGTTTTTACCTTCACAACTGAGGACTGATGGGAGTGCATATTGAATGGTTGTGACATATCAGAAAGCCAATTGTCAAGGTTTTCTTTCTTATTCCCCTGAAAAGCAAGACACAATGCCACTATCAAAAATCTTGAGAAAAAACAAATTCTAAATAGAAATGTGAATGTGAATGTGAATATTGGAATATCAAATCGATATGGTAGTAAGGACAATATTTTGTCAATCAAAATACATTTAGATAAATAAGCTGATCTAAAGAAACAGTGAATAAGTTTGAGGAACAGACAAGAACATTTGCAGGTACATGGGTTTCAATATCAATTTAGCATTATTTCATTTATCAGATGTCTATAAAGTCTTGAACATAATCCACATAATTATTCATTGCAGAAGCACAATTCTCACAAATGTTCAGGGCCCTATTGTTTTTATTATTTGGGATCTCTTAGATCACACCAAGGTCCGTGGCTAATCTTCCTTTGTGTAGCACAGGATGATTTGCTAGGCATAACATGTGAAATTCGCACACACATGTACGTACGTACATACAACACTTAGATACATATAAATAGTCATTCAAATGAATCTCTCTCCAATCTGGTCTTATCAGAATATTGATATTTTTACCAACTGTGATATATCCAGCATAATGCTTAACTGATCCATGCCCAGCCCAATTATCAGCTATTTCCCCATTTATTCCAGATCAACTGTTTGATATTCAAAACTTTGAATGTTACTATAGCTGATGTTTTCTATAAACCCCACAGTGAGGAGAAGCCCCTTTTTCATAAGTTTGAGTGTCCTTTCTTCTAAATTTATAAGGCATAAAAGTACTCTTTTAACTATAATATAAAGTACAAAAAAAAAACTTTAATTATTGTCACATCATACTTGTTCATTGCTGATTAAAAATTTGAAGCATATAAATTAAATGAGGTGGCACGTTGTGATTGGTTAGGCTTAGGAGCTTTACACAAACTAGACACTATCTAAATTGAATAAAATGAATTATACCTGATGCTTCTTTGGAAGACTGATAAGGCCAATATCTGCAAGCAACGTTCCAAATTGCGTCCTCATGTCTCTGACACATCCACAAATATTAGAGGCTAAGAAGCTTACGAATTAAAATCAACTATGTATAAATATCCGTGACACTCTCATAACACATGAAGTTACCTTTTTGAACTATTGTCAATACAAAGTTCCAATTGAGTTGCAAAATGATTAACAAATGACTAGTGAAAATTATGCAATTAGAACTGACTACAAGTTTCATCATCAGGGTATCACTGTATCAGCATACCTGATCATGTACATTACAGAACTGCTTAAAAAGTATGAATTGCAGAACTGTTGTGCAGCTTTGACTCCTTTCTGCAAGAATCCAACATCCCATTAGCAAGCAAAAATTAGCATTCATTACTCAGAATTATCTTAAGCAAGTTATGATGATATCAAGACCTTCTATCCTGGGTCCCACTTTCAGGTAACACCACAAAGTAATAGAGAACGATCTTCAAATGGCTTAAAAATTAAACAAGAATAGAGTCAATTGACTGACCTCGCGCTGAATCTTCTCCCATCTTGTGTATGCAACCATCATTACCAGGTGGTCTGATTGCCTCTCACCATCATTTGAATTGCTTGAAGCATCTGGCTTATCAGTGAACAGGGCCAATTTTGCTCTTTCAACTTTTTGCCTCTGAAATTTAATTGCACAAAGTTATGAGCATCATGTGATTTCTTACATGATCTTAACGCTCAAGAGTTTAGGTTCAAAACAGGCTTAAAGAAGAGACCTCATCTTTTGGATACACAAATGGTGACTTATAGCTCAGAAATGCTGAAATTGAGAGAATGGGTGATAAGCAACCAAATATTGCACCATAAAGCATCATCTGCAATTCCAAAGGAGAACAATATCAACATTCAACCCATTGAAATCTTTACTCGTAGTCTTTCGTGACAACAACAACAATATTACTGTGTAAATTTAAGAAAGAATGGCAACACATATACCCAATCAAAACTATCAACCTAGCAGTTCAGGTACAACTTTTAACTAATCTAGAAACAAATCTATATACATGTAAATGATGCAATATGTGGGAGGACTAAATCCAGTTAAAGTAACCTAAAAATGGACCTTATATGTCTAGCACCAAATCCAGGACAACAAAGAAAAACCAGCAATCAATTCGTGAAAAAATCATTGATAAACATAATAATGATGATAGTATGATATCAAAGAAAAAGAAATTCCAGAAAAAAACTACATTAATTGGAAGAGTAGCAACAAATTATTTCCGTGGAATAAACATATGTTTGATGTAAACCTTTCCGATCAACACATCAACAGGAAGCTTTGCCAAATGATGTCCAAGAGGCGTCAACTCTTCATCCCCTTCAATAGCACCAACCTAAGAAAACACCTCAGTTGCGAGTAAATTTGGTTAAGTTTATTTTCCACATTCTATATCGAAAATATATTAAAAATCATAAACCATATACTATCATGCAAAATGCAACCAAAGTTATTCTTTCCTTATCTAGAGAAACAAACAATAAAGAGAACTTTTGAAATACCATCACAAACTCAAGCAGAAACAAAACAATTATCTAAAGAGAAATATCCATGAATAAGGATAATGATAAGTACTCCATCGAGCATGCAGAGAAAAAGAAGTTATAAGTGTGATTCCACTAAATACACTTTTAGAGGCATGTCAATTGACAAGCTACCAACCCTGAGCAATAAGCGATATACATTTTATTTTGCGTGTGGGAAGGCCTAAAAAAACCCTAGAAGTATGCATCAGTGGCACAATATTAATATCATAGTCTATAAAAAATAAAATAGAAACTACCTCGTATAGCAATGAAATTGCTGAGTTCATTGCCTCCTCCTTGGGAGGTTCTAAAGCCTGAAAACACAAAATTCACATATGGAACCAGTTATAAGATTTAATATAAAGTAAAAATAAAAAAAACATCTAAGGATATCTTCCCTTACATCTGATAAAAATGGCTTTATGTGACCCAAAGCAAGTAACTTGATTTGTAAGCACAACTCTACCAATGGCATCCGAAGCATCTCCGGAATCTTGGCATTTTAAAGAACACAAAGTTAGGCATACCTCAAATAGAAAGTCTGAGAAAAGATTGGGAAAATCTGGAAACAATTGTAACAGATTGTAGCAAGAATAACCTGAAAAGGACGCATGAGTTTTTCAAATCTATGACGAGTATACAAGCAAAAGCAGGTTCCAGGTTTTACACGTCCAGCTCTTCCACGACGTTGCCTTGCATTTGCTCTAGATATCCAATCTTCAACCATGCTTGACAATTTCTGCAGTGCACAATTAGAAAACTTAGGTACCAGCATCAATAAAAAGATAATAAAAAATGCATCCATACTAAATCCAATCATTATCTACGAAAACTACAGATGCAACATCGTATTGGAAAAGAGGTCTGAAAACATTTGTGGAAGCAACGTTTGATAAGAACTATTGTCTTCTCAATCATTTCTCTCAAATCAGTATTATATGCTATCATCTTCTATCCTGCATTCCCTCTTCAATTTTGTAGCACCAATTTAATAAGTTTTCCAAAATTAAATAAAGCATCTCTGCCTTTGGAAAATAGTAAGGGGGCAAAGGTTTTGAGGTGTTAGAAAGTATTGAGAACCTTTTTATTTATTTTATAGATAGAAGTGTGTACTGAACCTATTTGGATTTTGATGTACTTCAAAAACCCTTGCACAGTGATTTTTTTATATATATAAAAAAAATACGGGCCTTGCGCATGAGACCACCATTGTGGGGTCATGACCCTAAACACACTTGGAAAATATTTTATTTCTGCAGAAGAGAAAGATCTCCATCAACTTGAAATTTTTGGAACTTTATGGACTTAGAAATAGTGCCTTGACTTATAGGTGGAACAGAAATGAGGGTAACATCATCCCATTAATGCCCAAAAGCAGTCAGAGCACTCAAAAGCTATTAGAATCAGATTTTCAAATCTAAGTCCATAACTAAATTCTACAAGATGAGTTTTGTTAGACATGTCAGACACCTTTGATCAACTTGCTGGGAGACACAAATTGCATATACACCAAATAAAAAATAGGCCCAATCTATTCAGATCAGCATATCTGGTTTGGTTCAGAGCTGAACCTGTTGCCAAACACCCCTATTAAACTGAGCAAATCAGAATGGGCCTAAATGCCAAAAAATTAAGATAATGTTCTCATAAGAATGCAACACATTATTAAATCATCAACAATAACAGAAGAAAAACCCAAATGCACAAACCTTTTGAGGATTATAACGATTCTCCTTGTGCTTTCCACAGTCAATAACATATACCACATCGTCTATTGTGATACTGGTCTCTGCAATGTTTGTGGCTATAATAACCTGGGGAATAATATATTAAAGGGTGGCAGTGGATTACAGTCTGTACAAGCATAATAAACAAACGATTGCACAATAGCAATAGTGCATTGAAAAGGGTTAATTTCATCAATAATTAATCAATAGAGTGAAAACAGTGCATAAAATAAAAATGATAGAACCAACCTCTATAAGTTGGAACACTTACCTTACGTATGTTTTCTGGAGGCCGTAGAAAAACCTTTTTCTGATCAGTTGATGGCATGGAAGAATGTAAAGGGAGAAGCCAATCAGAAGATGGTCCACCAAATCGATAAGAAGCAGATAACTTATCAAGTAACATAAAAATTTCAGACACTCCCTGTTATGCAGTAGACGACACTTTAGTACAATCCACCATGATACAGATGATCAATATGAAAGGTTTACAGTATGGGCTTACAGGCAGAAACACAAGTATGGCACCCTCACCGCAAGTTTCGTCAACATAACTTACTAAGTCTTCAAGAAGATCATAATCAATTACATCTTCATTCAACCTTTTCTGTTGAAACATTTACCTCATTACTTTGAAAGAAATCACACCAATCAAACATTAAAAAAAAAAAAATGCAGTTTAAAGGCAGTTACCAAATTCTGTTGAGTTTGCTCACTGTATGATTCATAATTGCTTTGAACATAATATGGGTTTATACACCCTTCTGATAGCAGATAATCATCACCCCATCCAGATATTACAAGATTCTTCTGTCCCCTATGGTTCTTCACAGGACCACTGTTGAACTATCATAATGCAAAAGTTAGTGATTTCGGATGAGAATCAAACTATTACTTAGGAATAGAAAGAAAAATCGGGACATAATCTAGATAGAAAGGACAAAAGTAGTGGAAAATCTATAAATTATATGATAAAAGCATGCATGGAGTCAATTCATGTATCCGCACAACGTATATGGAAAAGTAGGTCAATGCCTATATAAGATAGGTAAGTTGTCGTCATGAAGCCTCAATAAGCCATTAAAGGTAGTTTGCGAATATTATTGACAACACATAGCTGGAACGTATCCACTTCCTCAAAATAACTCCAAAGGGCATAAGCAAATAAAAAAGGGAAAGAAATGATCTTGCCTTCTTCAGGCTTCTAAATGAATTTCAGTATCCAAACCATCCCACACAAACCAATTAAGGCAACTATTCAAAATATCACCCCAACTGTCCAGCTAGTACCTTATATGGATTATGGGCTACATATAAGTACTAGGGCTTACTAAGCTAAATGGACAACCTTATAAGTTGGACTTGGCTTTCACCTTAATATATAGCTTAATCTTTTTCAAATCTCACTAATGTGGGACTTATATTCAACATCCTCCTCATGGGCGGGTCTAACTTCACTTTTTATTGTGGGATCGACACATGCGCAATCGGAGGCTTTCACTTCAACACTCCCCTCATGTGAAGGCATTTCTTTTCTACACATGAGCCACTGGAAACTTGTACTTTTGTATGTGGACCCAAGACCATAGGGTGAGGTTACTCAAATGGCCATCGTTCCAGATCAAACTCGGCTCGGATACCATGTACAACTTAATAATTTGTTGTGCCCACATATAAGGGCTTTGAGTTTACCAAGCTAAAATGTCAACCTTATTAGTTGGGTTTGACTTTCACCTTTTTATTGATCTTTCTCATATCTAATCAATGTCAAACTTTATACTCGACACTGCTCCTCATGTTCGAGCTTCATTTCAGCATTTTTTCTATTTATTGGTGGCGCGACAAGTGCACAATCGGGGAGGCCTTTACTTCAACAATTTAGTTATACAGAGGAAGAGAGTGGAGTAAGATTTAACGATGTATCACGACAGTAACAAGAATCTAGGAGCCCAATATTAAACTACCTTCGCTTTTGAGGATGCTTCATTTCTTATAGCAGCTGGAGAATCAGAAGCAAGGAGATAATTGATGCGCTCATATATGTCTTCAAGATAATAAGCTGTTACCGGATGTGTTCGCCCTTCCGCAGTAATTACAGGGCAATCACCGAAGTATCTTGAAAACAAGTTTGAATCAACAGTTGCAGACCTAATATAAAAGCATAGACAAAATAAATGAATCATGAAATACCACCTAAAAAATTTATCAACATAAAAAGGTACTCTACTTATAGACCATAATTAACATGAAAATGCTACCACCATACATAAGAATAACTTTCAATTTCGGAGTGCTATGTGCAGATTGCTTCTCAATCAGATTCTTCAATACAATGAGTAGAAAATCACCCTGAGATAATACAACAAACGGTTATTTTTTCTGTTTATTTTTATTTCTTTTTATCAATTTAAAATGTCCGATCTCTAGATAAAACTTCTTATCCTGGAGATCTAATGAGACAACAAGCTCTTTTTATTATTACTATCATATTAATTATTAAGAAATGCAGAGTATGTAGACTGAAATTTGTGCACTATATTCAGTACTTCTACATCCTAGGTATTCCATAATAATATTATTGGCCTTAATGTTCTAAATCTTTTTGGAAGGTCCGCCATCAGTTTTGGTCACAAAATACTAGATCGGCTTGTCAACATGTCATAAATACTTCTAACTTATTAACTCATCACCAAGAAATGATTCTGCCAACTATAAAGAGCGTGTCAATCAAGTTTTCATGAGCTCCAAGGTAACTTCTTTAACTAGCTTAAATTTTAGAAACTTACCAACAGTGACCTTTCATGTACTTCATCAACTATCACATGAGTAATGCCAGTCAATTTCTTATCACCCTGCGCATTGGACATTCATAAGGAGTTAAGGTTAGTTGAAACTGACAAATTTGCATCAGAACACTACAAAAGGATTACTTAGGTTCAACACGAGTACTTCAACCAAAGCATTTCTAATTTTTGGATTTTGATATGGTTAAACTTTAGTCTAACCTAAAAGCTTAAGTTGTTAATTGGATGGCCCAACTAGTATATTAAACAGTCATAAGCTCTATACGCAATATGTGATACTTCAACCGATATTATGTACTATACTGTGAAATGTGATTTAACTATATCTACATAAATGAGCATGACACATGCTAAATCTAAAAGTAAATTATTTAAGAACTGAGATAATTCAAGATAGGAAATCAATGCTAGAAAGACATACCGCAATCTTCCTTAGAAGAATGCCTGTTGTACAAAAGAGAAGCTTTGTTCTCTCATTCCTGACAAGAAACTGAGTGAGAAAAATATAAATATAAGGAATGTTATAGTTGTCATGAAGAAAGTCAATAATAATTGATAACCACAAACATCCACTACAGCACATTTATCATGGATTACATTCCCCATGAATGCAAGTTCAAAAGTAGGTTGTGGCCAAGAATATCTGAAACATCGTGGAAGAACCAACTATCACAGGTTGAAAATATACAGAACCAACAAAACGATAGTTCCTAAAGCTCATTAACATCATTGAAATCCTTGAGGCATTATCCTAAAAATCAATTCAACCAACAATAGTCATTCTCCAGAAGCCATGTTCCGTTGTATTTAGCAATAGTTAGGATATGACTGCTTGCATTACTCGGCAAGTGTACACTCAAATCTAATTAGCACCTACACGGCTCTGGCAGCTCTAATTTTTTTATTCACATCAATTTACTGCTGTTTCTTTAAGTCCACTATGCATATCACTCATTCAATGCATGAAAATTTAACAACTTTCCTCTCATACGGTAGAAGCATGAAACTTCTATTAATTCATCCATGCAACAAACAAATAAAATGAAGATTAGGCATTGATTGGTGCAAGTTTATATATCATCGAAAGAAAGAAAGCATTGATGATCCTTAAGCTGAGGAAGCACATGACCACCTTGCACTGTCAAGACGAACTTGATATCCAACCAAAGAACCATCTAGACCTGGTGCAGTATCACAGCGTTCATCAGCAACCCTTTCAGCAACAGAAATAGCCTGAAATTTAAAGTAGATTGTTTATAGGCACACAACATCATAATGAATTGAAAAGGAATTCCGTATCTCCTAACCCTTACTGTGTTAGTACTACCAAATTGCATAGGCTGTGAAAGTGAGTGGCAATTTTTATGGATTATACAACAAAACAGTAAAACGTAATTTGTTATCAATTCATGCATGTGATGCTACATGAAAAGTGGGCTAATGTTCAATATTATGTGAAGAAACACAATTTGAGAAGAAAAAAGAAACTCTTCAATATTATGTGATGCTACATGAAAAGTGGGCTAATGTTTCAACTCTCAAGGCCCATGTGCCTTACAAGATCAAGATCGAGTCCAAAATAATTCATGCTTATCATTTCATCTCCAGATTCAACGTATCTACACATGTTTCTCAATTAAATCCTCCAACTAATCACAATTGAAGAGCCACATTAATCCAACTATCACAAGCAACATTTCTTTTCTTTACTTTTTTTCTTCCTATTTGCTTTTGATATTCTAGAATGAACCATGGATAATATGCACGAAAGTGCAAAACGAAGTAATTTCAAAATCCCATCAAAGGGTTCTAAAATGAATCATTTCGTCATAAGATAATATGTTATGCTGGCAGTGAAATTTGTTATCAATTCATTTCAATAAGAGAAAGAAACAGACATGTAAACTGAAGCTGAACAATATAGGGTCACTTGTGAGTATGAACAAAAGTTTGCACCCACCGCTATTCTTCTTGGTTGTGTGCATATGATATTACAATATCCACCGCGTCCAGATTCAATCATTTCATCCAATATAAATTGTGGAACCTACAAAAAATCCAAATAAACGGGTTGTGATGCTATGCAGAAGGGAAGAGAATGTAAAATGAGAGCACAAGAAATAAGGGCTGATAAGGGACTCCTACAGCTCAGAGGAAAACAAAACAAAAAAGTCATTAAAGCAAATTAAAGACGAGTTTGCACCTGAGTTGTCTTTCCAGAACCTGTCTCTCCACAGACAACAAGAACATCATTTTCCTTCAGAAGTCGTGAAATATCACCCTTCAACCCAGCAATAGGAAGTGCAGCTCTAGTTTTCAACATATCCTACAAAGAAAAAATACGTAAAAGAACATGAGACTACTCGTGGGCCAACCCTGGGGGTGAGTAGCGCCGCATCCCACCGTTAAGACCACTCCACCCACTCACCAACACAATCAGTCTAATCATAAAGAGAATGAAACTAGCCACCAGTGAGCCTAGCATATAATTACAAGATTCAAATACATAATATGACACTATACAAAGAACTAGATGCATGCATATATAATTTACTAGTATACAAACACACACACACACGTATATAGTGTGTCTATATCATAACTTGTGAAATTATATTATTATATGAGTGTAGGCCAACAAATAGGAGAGATCTGTTTATATGGATGATGAAAAGTTCCTTCTTGATATTTTTGCACACAGGACTGACAGAAGAAGGCCAGCAAATATAAATACCACCTACCATGACTAGACATTCATAACTACAAAGCAATTCTAAAAATATAAATTCCAAGTGATACTGTTGAAATCAATATACACTAGTTTGCACAATAACCCATATAATGAGTTAAAGACACCAATCACAGCTATAAGGTATTACTCAGAATGAGATGCATAAAAAGGTATGAAATATTCTTATTTATAGTGAACATGAGCAATATTTCATTAGAGAAGCACCATAACTCAAATAGGTCCACAACCAAAAGTTATGCTGCACATAAAAAACTGGTATACTAATATTACAAATACTTGTGAGAGGTAGCCACAAGAAGAATACTAATAGCCACAATCCTCCATCCAGGTTTTGAAAGAGATGCAGAGTATGACATTGTGAAGGAAACATCTCTTTCAATAAATAAGAGTCTTAACACAGTGTCCTCCTAGGAGCTCTTTTTCTTGGCGGAAAACTTAAAGTAACACTAACCTTGTATTTCTGCATATTCTTTTTCTTCTGCTGTTCCTGTTTGAGATAGGAACTCGCCAATTCTTTAGAATAGTTTGCTCCTGCAATCAGGCATTGACAAAAATGGCAACAATTTAAGTTTTGAAAGAGATGCATTATGCATAGAGGAATTTCATTTTTATTATTCTGTCAAGAAAATATGCTATCCAAAATGTAAGTTACTACTTTAGAGATTACTTAGTTAAGACTATCTGGTTTTGCTGTGTGAATGAGCAAAATCAGCTCCCAGACTGTTTTTAGCTCAATCCTTGTACACCCTTACTCAGTGTTCAATAGTACTTTCTTTTCTCAAGTAGTTACATTTAATACACCCTTTTCCCAGAAATAAAAATGAGACTATATTAATATGGGCCAGCAATGTAAGGATTGAGAAATGCAGTACTCGAAAAAGGGAAAAAAAACAAAATAAACACAAAATGATCAACTCAGGAAGAGATTGTCCATGAAGAGCAGTATCGAATAAGTAGCCTGATTAGGAAAGCTGGCTACATAATGTGCCATACAATGCAATTAAATGGAAGTAAAGATCGTACTTTCAGCAGCAGAATCAGCTCGAGTAGATGAACTTTTAGTTTCTTCAAGATCAGTTGGCTGGGGCATTTCTGGAAGAGAGGTACCCAAACTGTTAACAGAAGCAGTTAAGCTAGGACCATCAGCATTCAACAATGAATCCACAAAACCAGCCCTTCGATCTTCCTCGGTCTCTCCATGGTTAGTTGGTGATTCCCCTGTAGGATTCCAAAACTTATAGTTATAGCAATTATGAACTTCAACAAAAGTAATCAATCCAATAAAATAATGAGGTATCTCCCTAATATTGAAAATTAAGCCAAACTTCTCAAACAGATACTTAAATGTTCATAGTTAAATTTTGTATAATAAACAGGACCACCTTCTATCCACCGCAAGACCAATGAAGAATAAGGTTCCGTAATTGCTACATGAATAGGGAGATCTGGAAACAGCTGAAAAAGTGCATAAGCAGCCACTCTATTCTGTGCATCCTGAAACCAAAATAATAATAGTTTATAGTTCCATGGGATTGTTAGATCAGCTCTATTAGTTAGAGAGGGTGACTCCTCCATGAAAGACATTTTACCACCAATGGTGATAACATAAGGAGGAGAGAGGAGGAGAGAACACCAAAAAAATTGAACACAAAGCAGAAGAATATTAAAATAATTAAGCACTAACAAGCTGCACTATGCCCACCTGAAATCAAGGTTTTAGAGAGTAAAAAATAGAATACAAAAAAGAAAAAAAATGTACACAATTATACAGTATGGTCAAACTTTCAAGCCAATTCGCTCTATATGCCTAGACCATAGCATAGTGATGAGAGTAACTTCATAATTTGAGGCATGATTGTAAAGGGAAAACTGTGTACCTCAGCAGATTCAGAAGCTTCATCCGGACCAGGCAGCTGAAGAGTGATCAAACCACCAGCTTTTCTGCTCTTGCCCCTCCCACTAGCCTTACGCAAGACACTGACAGCATAAGAAGGGTTAGCTCCTTTACCCTGTACTTTATTAAACTTTGGAGCATCCCACCCTGATCTTTGACATAACTGATGTAGAACAGCCTTGGGTATCTTTTGTGGGTCTCCCTGTAAATATGTAACATAAACTACATCACAAAATGATAGATCAAACAGATAGAACTTCCAACAAATAAATTGTAAGCAAATACCATAAGAGGAAAATAAGCAGAATAATTCAAAACGAGAATATCTGGAGTTTGAGTATGGCCCAGCCAAAAAATAATTAAGTATAGGGGTACAGTCCTGCATTCTAATTAAGTCTTGGAAGTACAATCCACTATCCAGACATGAAAACCAAGTTTATTTGAGCAAGTGACACGCAAGACAAACACACACCTGTTTCACCGCACAACAAATACAATGTAGAAAAGTGATTTAAATTAAATTAGGAATCAGATATTGACTTGACATGTTTAATTTTCCAGAATCATTCGTCAAAGTTAAAAAGCTAATGGCATTGAAGATATTACCTTCTTCCAGATGCCTTCCAGTTTCTCTAAATTCTTATCACTGCAAAATTCTTTCATCTTGTCTTGCTTCTGCATTTTCAAAATTTC
This sequence comes from Pelargonium myrrhifolium, assembly GCA_036897405.1. NCBI lineage: Eukaryota > Viridiplantae > Streptophyta > Magnoliopsida > Geraniales > Geraniaceae > Pelargonium > Pelargonium myrrhifolium. The sequence continues at coordinate 3,514 of JAYMTK010000135.1, read as the reverse complement.
AGGAGGTAACACTTCATTAGATGGATCATCATCTACAAAGAAATTGCCAAGCTCTACATCTCCTGACTCCTCATCTGAGACAGTCTTATCCTGATTGGTTAGAGTAGGTGTGGCTGGAAACTCTTTGGAGGTGCAGTGCGCCATATTATTCCCATGTGCCATTGACTCATCCTCAAGCTCACCATAAGCTGAATCACCTTCTGAATTGGGCAGTGTTGTTGCCTCATGGTGACTGGCAAATGTATTTTCAGATGATTGACTAGAGGCATGTTCGTTTGCAAAATCAGATGTCAAAGTTTCATCTGATAATCCTGGTTGATAAATGCAAGCAGAAGATGACAGAATTGTTTTCAACACCAAAATTTTAGACTGAATGAAAAATGAAATTGAATTTAACCTAGAGCAGACAGTTCTTGCTTGAGTTGCCGGATGATCTGGCCCGCCCGTTCCTGGCTCTGTTTGTCTCGTTTATCTTTGGCTTTCACTGCTTCTAGCCTTGCAGCGTGATACTCCTTTGCAATAACATCATAAGACCTAGGAACCTTGACCTATCCAGCAGAAAGAGTGGAGAAAAGTTAGTCCTTGTTAACGTCACAATGAACAGAACATGATCACAAGTGATTTTACAATTCTAACATAATTGACAGTACCTTTCCCTTCGAACCTTGTCCAATTAAATCATCTTCCCAGGAGTCGGGTTCATCCTGAAATTAACATAGAATCATTGTCAATTCCTTCTCTATACCAACCAAATTTTCTCGCAGTTTTCTTCAAAAATACATATGAAGAAACACTTTTGTCAGGGTCGAAAATTCAAAAATGAACTTTATATGCAACAAGTAGGAAACTGCAAGGTCAGCCAGAAAACTAGAAGACAAGCATGAAAAATGCAATATTCAACAGATAAACAAGGAACATTCCAGTTCCACAGCATGGAAGTCCATAAACTGATTAGGAAGGTATTATATCCAGCTAAATCATGTATAATCACATTAAGGATAATTTTGTGAGTAGTTGACAGACGTTGACTTTCCACTCATACCCTTGTGATAACAAACTCATGAAAGTAACTAGTTCAGATGATATTATCGCCAAACGAACTATAATTTACTACCAAAATAGAAAGTGAATACTAGAGTATGGAATCCATTTTTTTTGGTACAGTGGACAGTTAAAGGGGGGAGGAGTAATCCAACAAGTTATTGAATTCTTACACGTTCAAGGGGAAAATATAGACTGATTCCCATTTGTATTCAGCAAAAAACGAAATTAAGTACAAAAGAGTTCATAAAAAATTAGAAATTTCATTTATATACCTTCAAGATTGCCAAAAAAAGGTATTTAGTGAAGATTGAAGTGTGTTGTTCATGTACCTCTTCCTGTTGTTCCATATATTGTCGAATCCAATCTGCCTGGGATGGTTGGCGAGAATCGAGATCATCATCTTCCCACCGCCCCTTGACTCTAACAGCTATTTCAGGTTTATCAACCTTACTGTCAATAGACGAATCCACAGACGGAGTCCAATCCTCCCGTGCAGTCGATATGACACAGACAGAACCACCTGATATGTTCCATTTAAAGATAAAGACACACTATCTGAAAGGCCTGCAAATTTAGATTCCTGTACAAATGAAGAAAAAAATACCTTCATTTGTATGCAAAGAAGTCCCACTGGAAAACTTCAGCGGAAGCTCATTCCCAGGGACATTCAAGCATAACCAATCAAGAGCAGCCTCAAATGTAGCACCATCCTGCTCAGTACATTAAAACAAACTGCATAACTTAAATTTGTATAAAACAAAACAACAATACTAAAAGCATTTTAAGGTCTAACCTCAATAAAACCAAATGAAGAACTCAATTGCTAATATGCATACAGAAACATCTGAAACAAATCCCATTGAGCACCCAAAGACGCAGATAAAACAACTAAGTACGGAAATACACATCAAATCCAAAAGAATCGAGTGTGTAAACTTAAATATGAATATATAAAAGTTCCATCTACATAGACAAGCGAGAGAATTGAGAAGCATACAAGCAAAGTCTATTTTATTAAGATTATAAACACTGAGAAAACAAAGCTCCAAAATAGAACCATTTCTACTAACTCAAGAAACATGTTCAATTTCAAACAATAATAATAAACTAAAACAAACAAAGCCGCAAAATAGAACCATTTCAACTAACTCAAGAAACATGTTCAATTTCAAACAATAATAATCAACCAAAACCAGCAATAGTTGAAAGATAATTCTGATCACAATTTTAAGAACTTGGCAGCATTTCTATACACTGTCGTTGTCATCAATTGAGATTATGTTCTAACAAAATCAACAAAAAAACATGCAATTATTATTCATTTTCTTCAATTCTTTCTCACTCTCTCAATAATCAGCAACATTCAAGTGATTCTAATAACTAAAATACATCGTACTATTGGATTTCTTCTACTTTTTCCCCCAAGTTTTCTCGTAAACCAAACAATAACAACTGGCACTACCTTGAGGGCAGAGAGAGCGAGTTCAATTTGATCATTGGAGAAGCCTTCGCAGGAGAGCTTCTCGTAGACGGTTTTGAGCCTCTTCGCCTTCTGTGCTCTGCTGAGAGTGGAGTCCTGAGCCGGAGTCGCGGCTGGAGCAGGACGAGCCGAGTTAAGCAGGAGCCGCCGGAGCCGGTTCTCGTTCTCGGCCGATATCTGTAGTTTCGGACCGGACGACGATGATTGAGATTTCGGTCTCGTGTTTTGCTTCTGCTGTTGCTTCTTTTTCGGAGCCATTGTCTCGATCTTCAGTTCTCTGAACCGAAGAGAGAGATCGATACAGAGACCTCGCAGCTCGGTTTAATGAGCTTAATAGCTTCTCAATTTTTATTCTGAATACGTGTATTAAAAATGCGCTTTCTGTCTTTAGTCTGAAAACGTGTATTGAAAATACGTTTTATGTTTTATTCTTTCTAAGTGACATTGTTCTAATCAACCCTTTAGATTCAATTTGATTATATATATTTGGATTAGATCGAATTGAATTTTTCATGCTCGTGAGTTTAGATTCAAATTGGCAGCTCTACTGTTAATCCAAGCGTGAAGCTCCTATTGCACATAGAGATGTGATCATATTTCGTTTTACGAAGATGGGTAGTGGGTAAAAATATATATGTTTAGTACATTTAGTATTGTGTCGTTATATATTGATGTAACACATTTATAAAATTATCATAGTACATATTATTAAACGAGTTATCAAATTAGTTACACAACATTTAAAAATTACATGATGAATTGATGAAGTAAATTGTTTGAGACGAACACGAATACGAAACGAAAATGATGATGCTTTTATATCAAGTTGGTCCAAATTCATTATATTTGTATCCTGCCCTTATTTTATAATAAAAAATTGTCCAGCACAATCCGTTTCCGTTTGGGTCCATTCATGGTCCAGTCAAATCTGTACTTTTTATTTTTAAAATAACCATGTACCTATTGAATTATTCAAATTACTTTTATGCT
>JAYMTK010000134.1:0-30419 GCA_036897405.1 Pelargonium myrrhifolium | reverse complement strand
AACCAATTTGATTAAGTTGGATTCAGGCGAAACAAACAAGCACTAAGTCAATTATGTTTGTTAAATGAGTGACTGAAAGTCACGATAAATAGGGTGTTATGTTTGGTAAAAAACTCCGGTAAGTCAATTAGAAAGTGAAAATTACCAAATTGCCCATGATATTAGTAATGAAATATTTTAATAAATAATGAATGACAAAAAATAAAAGAAATGCAATAATTTAATTAAACACACCTCATTTCCGGAGCTGTGTAGATACGGTTAACCACTTATAAATAACAGTGAACCGTGTAGCTCCTTTAAACTCCTTTAAATAAGGTTCAACCTTAAACTGACTTAATATTTAACCTAAGTTAAAACTAACCTAACCTAATTTAACCTTAGTTAGCTAAGCATATATAATCTCTCTAACTTCCTTCCTATCTCTCTAAACTCACTCAAGAAGAAGAAGAAGAAGAAGTTAAACTGACTTAATATTTAACCTAAGTTAAAACTAACCTGACCTAATTTAACCTTAGTTAGCTAAGCATATATAATCTCTCCAACTTTCTTCATATCTCTCTAAACTCACTCCACACTCATTTCTCTCTCTATCTCTCAACAACTTCAAACCTTATCCACTCTCTCATATTTTCTATGCTGGCAACATCTCCGGCAGCGACTGGCGAGATCTCTGCCTCCTTCTGTCGTCGCCATCACCGTCGACTCTGCTACCTCCAGCACCCGTAGCCTCCGGATCCATGCTCGGCCTCAACCTCCGTCGTCACCGCCCTCCTTGTCTGTCGTCCGCCTTACCTTTTTCTGGATCAACTATGTCCGTACGCAGCAACGATCGAGGAGAGTCGTACCTCGCCGCAGCGTCGTTGTCCGCCTCCACCGCAATGATCGAAGACGACGGCTCCTCCTCCATCGCCAACATCAACGGCCGCCGATCGTCTCCTCCGAGAGCCTTCACAGCCGACATCAATGATGTAGGTTCAATTTTACAGATTCCTTTATTTAATTTTTGGGTTAATTTTAGGAGATTTGTATAATTTATTTAATTGTTAGGGTTAATTTTTAGGATTTTTATTTTTTTGGTTTAATTTTAGTTTTAGATTTGTATAATGTTTTGGAGAATGTGGTTCAGATTCATGAAAGTTAGATCTTGTGGTGTACATAATCAAATCATCTATTCAAAAAGAGTTGTTGGTGCTCATTTCTCACAATCCCGCTTTTGTAGTGATGGGTAATTTAGTCATTGACCAATACATACTGATTTTACTGTTTGCTACTGAACCAAAATTGGTCCAGTAGCTTTTGGCTCCAGCACTAGAGGAAAACACTGTTTTCCTCCAATAAGTCGGTTTTTTGTTGAAGTTAACAAACAACATGTATCCTACGTGGCCAAAATCGACTTAACGAAAATCCTACATGGCACCTCTGTTAAGTTGCATCTAGGCAAAACAAACAAACACTTAATGTGGCAGCGTCAACAGAAACAATAATCATATTTTTATTTACTCTTATACCTTTGGACTTCTAAAAGGGTTATGAGATTCTATCGTTTGATCGCCAATTCTTCATTTGATAAAAATGAATTTTAGCTTCAAGAAATGACACGTTTAACATGATAATTAAATTAATTATGTTGACACAACACGATTGACACCACAACTCAACATATATATTATGCACGATAGAACCAACACATTTGACACGACACTTTAATTCCAACACATTAGAGTTGACAATTTGGACCAAAACCAGAAAGGTACATGATGCTACTTTTACCAACCTCTAACTCAACCTGAAGCTGGTCAGTTCAGTTCATCATTCAAAAGTTCGGGTCGGGTTAGGATCATGTTGGGTAAGTCTGCAAAAAACAATGTATATATGCCTAAAACTCTAATCGACCCTATCTTTTGTTAGCTCTACAACACATTCGACACATTATTAAGATTAATTTACATCTATACCCTTAATTGTCCGTTTTGGGCATGTCACAACACGACTAATTAATTGTGCATGCGTGTTGAAAACTCAACAAAAATACGACACGATTACAAAAGTTGTGTGCATCCTAACACGCTAATTTTGTGTTATAACACAACTTGCCGGCTCTAATCATAATTTTTGCATTCGGTATTTTTGCGGATATTTCACCTAGCAATATTTTATCATAAAGTTTCAACTTCAAACTCAGTGGATCTATATTTTTGTAGCTACTTTTCATTATACTAAAACTTAGCAACAATAAATTTATCAAATAATGACTGTACCGCCACCAGCTTATCAAATTAATGTATCTATTTTTACAAAAGAAAAAAATGTAACTATCACATGTCATATTTTTATTAGATAGATTTTCTGTATATATAATTAGCATCAAAATGATCTTTGTATTTGTACTAAACAAAATTAGTCCATGATATGAACAAATTTAATACTTTTTTTTTATGAAATCAAATTTAATACTTTGATATCTGCAATTGAATACCATTAAATGATCTTAGCTCATTTTCGTGTGATGTTAAATATATTTTGAAAATAACAAAAAAACTAAAACTTGCATAGTCAACAATGATGTGATATTTTGATACAAATAAATATTTTAACTGCCCATGCCATGTTTTAATTGGTAGAATTTTGTTACCTTTTCTCTGAAATCTCTCTTTAGCATTTATTAAGGTTTGTGTTGGTCTGTAACATGTTGTAGCTAGTGATGACTACTATGGAGCAATTTTGACCTCTCTCTCCCAGCGTTACATGCAACTAAACTAAAAAGGTAGAGTGAGTCATAGACTGGTCAGTGTTGAAATACGTTAGTTCTCGTAAAACTAGAAGTTGCTTGACTGCCCAAAATTCAGTGTTGCCTAAATAGTATTAGTCCAAAATCATTTGGTCCAATCCAAATCCTATCTAATTAGATTCGATTCAGCAGTAGGTTCAATTTATTTTTATTTTTCAAACTTAATTTGCCAATTCAGTTTGTTTTTTTTTAAAATTCCCCAGATTTAGTTTTAATTATTGTGTCTTCATTAGTCCATACATATTGCCCCAATCCGGTGGAAGACCAAAATAATTTCAGTTCAATTTTTTGCGATTGTTGATCAGGTAAGCTTACTAAAACTTCAAGATGAGGAAAGAGATAGTCAAATCTGAAATGAATGAAAAGAAAGTTTCAGTTGAAGGCGGGTTCAAAGAATATAACTTATACACATATACGGTGAAGAGAATAGTTATACTCATTTTTTACTTTTTTTTCAAAAAAAAATTCAAAGGCGAACGATATATCTCTTAGAAATCTCTACCGTGCGATGTAGCTTCTAAGTGTTCGAGAGAAGAAGAATTTCGTGATTGTGCTTGGAGTCGAAACATGTATGATTGGTTGGTTGGTGTTTTGTTTTCCATGTCCTGTCCGGAGCTTTAGGTAGATAGAGAGATGTTTAGAGTGATGGTTGGATAGAAAACTCACTAAATAGCTATTTGGAGTGTTGGTTAGACGGAGGCTGGTTGGAGAGTTCGACGATGAACATGCATGGAGTGTGCGCCCTTTAATTCAATGCATGGTCGATAGACATGAAGCTCGCCATTAGATGTGGCACGTAGTCGTCAATGGACACAGAGCGAGTGCTCAATGAAGTAAGTACACGATGAGAGACCTCACATACACCTTGAGGAGGTGACTTGATATAGTAAATACATTTATCAGGGTTTTTGGTCCCTTCCGAGTGAAGAAAAGCCTCAAACAGACCCCTGTTCGAGCTATTGTTGTGACAGTCTGCGGTAAGAACTCGGACAAAGCGCAATTCAATCTTCTTTTGGTCTTCGCTTTGTTCTCTTTTGTCTTAGCCTTGTTTTACTTTTCTTTGTGACTTGGTTAAGAGTCTTGGGCGTCTCTAAACACTTGCACGCCTAACTTGAGATTCTGTATAGGCTGAATAAAAGGAAAAATAGATAGATGGTTGAGAGCTCGGACTAGGCTCTTTCCAAGTTCTTGTCGTGACATCCAAAAGGCTTTCGTGACAATAGTCGACCGGAGTTTTGTGCGAGCTTTCTTTGGCCTCCGTTTGCCCTCCTTTATCTTAGTATAGTTTCCCATTGTCTTTGGGACTTAGCCAAAGTCTTTGGATGTCTTCGAAGGCTTGTGAAATAGTTTGGAACCTTGTATACTCAGAGATTTTTGGGCTTCTTTGTTGGAACAAGTTTCCCTTAGCTATGCTCCAAGAGCAAGTATGTGGAGCCACGAGGCTGATGACGTGGTGTTCGGTCGACACGCGTCATGTTGTTATTTGTTAGGTGTACTTTAAAAAATTTTGGTAGCATTAGTAGCCCCTCACTTTAAGCGATTTTGATTTATCGATGTTGCGTCAGAGTAGAGATTTAGCCTTGTCTTTGCTTGGGCGGGGCCTTTGGATGAATTTTCTTACAGTTCCCACTTCCCACCCTTAGAGATGATGGCGTCCCATGAGCTATGCATTCTCAGATTGAATTTGAGCTTAAGCCCTGGATAGTCCATAGGAAGGGTACTGATTTGACAGTTATGGATATCTTTCATGTGTAAAACCATTGTTTTGGTTGGACCAGGTGTTGATGACTTTTGATTTTTCATAATTAATCTTAAGTCATGATGTCATGTCGTAGCACAACAATGTTTTTATGATGTTTGAAATGTCACACTAGAAATCAGAGGCGTCGAGGAAGAGAATGAGAAAAATTAGATTAGCTCGATATCCTTTCAAATGGATCAACTCTTGATATTTTTTAGGTCGACACATCATTATACATCAATTAACCCCATGGAAAAAATGGGCTGACCAATTATACATTATAACATTTGGTAACCGTTTGATCTTATGGGTTGACCTATTGTGTAACCGACCTTCATAATGAAAAAAATATATGTATTGCATTCGTTTCAAAATAAATGTATTTCTAACAACTAAAATTTGTATCAAAATTAGTCTTTTTTATATTTTAAAGTGTGATATTTATCCGTAATACTAATTAATTGATATAAGATTAAATAAGTCAGCTTACATCGATTTCTAATTTGTGTATATAAAACTTTAGGGACCGTTCGTTTAGATATTTTCAAGTGAATTCCTAAAAAATTAGGGCATGTTAGATATTTTTAATTTCTAATTTATGCGTTCGTTTAAATTTTTTGTAAGGGCATGTGTAATAAAAAAAAATCTCTTTTCTCAAAAGAATTGATGGTATGTTTGAGAACCGGCATTTCAAATGAAATGCAAGATTTGAGTCAAATGAAGTGTTTGAGAACTTCAAGACATGCTTAGAACATAAGATTTCAAATGACAATTTTTACCATGTCATTTGAAATTTTATGGGTATCCAAACATTATATTTGTATTTAAAATACAATATTTCAAATCAAGTTCATGTTACTAAATACAAACCGATAGTATTTCACTTCTGAAATTAAACAAACGACCCATTAGAAAGACATTAAAAATATGAGGTAGTAAATCAAAGTTAATGTTTAAGGTAAGTACAGTTAGAGCCCCGAAACTGATTCAAGACCACCAATCAAATCAAGACAACTACAAATTGAGTTACCAATTTAGGCAATGATATATCAGTTACAAGCTCTAAAAAGTGTTTTTTATTTCGGTTCGGTTAAAAAGAAAAAAAAGCTTCCACAAGACAATCTCTAAAGTAGAGAGCCATATATGGAGACCCTACGGACCTGGTTTTTTACTTCTCAAACAAAACCTATAATGTGTTTCATGATAAAGCTTTATCTGTGAACCCAACACATCTTACTATTGATTTAAAGTAGCTACCCAAAAATATTTTCTCAACTACTTGAAATTACAACTAATTCTCTAAAAAAGCCCAGTATTTTCACAAATGACAAGTTTTTTCTTCTCTTCTCCAAAGCCAAAAACAAGAACATTTGAGCTACAAATGGAAAATGGTATTATATGTAATTCTCAATCACTTGAACTGTAATTATACAATGAAGAATGTGCTGTGATTCGATGAACACAAAAGTATACAGAGACCCCAAAAAAAAGAAGAAAAAAAAAACAGAAGACTTTTTTTCTTCCCCCCACTTCAGTTTGTACTGATATTTGATAGCCATTCCAAAAAGAGAAAGGAAAATGTAAGAACCTCGGGAGGGGCAAAACCGTACTTTGAAGTCGACATGACCGAGTTCCCGTGGTCAACGTCAACGGCCATTGAAATTAACGGTTATGATTGAGTCTCCCGAAATCCGCCAGCTTCCTCGACCGGTTGGCGCAAAACGACGCCGCCGTCGACAGGTGAGGTTTCGCCGAAACCCTAAATTCCCCTGAATACGCTAGCTCCGGCGGTAATCCGCCGCCGTTCTGCTTCCACTGCCGGCTCGGACTCGCCCTCACGAGCGGGCTCAAGCAGAACGCGAGACCGGAGAGGTTGCGCCCTTGGCCGTGCCTTCCTTTCCTCGCCGTGGACGCTGGCCCAGCCACCGGCGTCCTCCGCCATCTCTGCGGCGATGTCTCGGACGACGAAGGCGATCGATCGTCGACGTCGTCGCCGTCATCGACCGTTCCCGCCGGGGACATTCCCCGATCTAACCTTCGGCCGTTGGAAGGGACATTAGAGACGGAGTAGTCCAGCGAATACAACCTCAATTGCTTTTTCCGGCGGGCGGGGAGGATCGTGGAGAACCAGGAGGGAGAAGACGAGGAGGAGTCGGTCGAATTCCGAGCGGAAGGGCGGCCATCGGAGGAGGCCTTGTCGGATCTGGATCTGAAGAGAGTGGAGAGGAGAGAGAACCTCTTTTTCTTGGACGCGCCGGAGGGAGCGTGGGTGGGGCCTACCTGGGGGGTACTGTAGAAGCGGTGATCGAGATGGTTTTGGGGGTGCCAGGTGGCGTCGTCGGATTTGCGGCGGGAGACGTAGGGGGAGACGGAGCGAGGGAAGACGAGAGGCGGAGGGTGGGAGTCCGTCGGCTTGGTGCGGCGATCGTCGAGGGCGGCGCGTAATTGGGCCTGCGACTGGGACTGCGACTGGGCGGCGATGAGAGCGAAGAGGCGTTCGCGGAGGCAGGAGGCGCAGACGCCGTCGGAGCTGCTCAGATCGGAGGGGTGTTTCTTACACCTCATTTAATCAAATGAATTTGAAACAGAGTGGTGGTGGTGGTGGTGGTGGTTATGAGGAGGTGGTGGTGGGGATTGACATTTCTGGGTGTGTGAGATCTGATGAGAAAATCAAATTGTTGATGGAGTTTTGAGAGAGAGAGAGAATTGGAGAGTATTTGGTGGTGGGTACATACAGAGAAAGAGAAAAGAAAACTGTATAATTGGTATCTTTGGAGTATTAAATTTGGGGAGAGAGAAGAAGAAAAAGAAGAGGAAGAGGAGACAGTCAAAACTCCAAAAAGAAGGTACATTTTAAATTGAAAACATTTACTTTATAGCTGGGTGTGGGTGGAGAAATCATGGAATAATAACTGCTATTTTAACCACATTACCAATTTCATCTCCATCATCTTCATGTACCTCTCTCCAATTCCAATCAAATAAACCAATCTCCACATTTCACCCACAGTTCACACAAAAAAGAAAACTATTTGTATGTACTTCGAGTATCGAGTACTGTGTCTGCTATATCAGGTGTATAAGCCCGGGACTCTCGAGTTCATGGGACTATCTATGCTTAATGAATAATACACAAAGCATGCAACTTATTTATTTTCATTTGTGCAGCAAGTACCTGAAACTAAAATCATAGGGCATTACTTGCACTAGATTCGACATAGGCTCGCTTCCCTTTCTTTGGAGGCACGAAACAGCATCGTTCCTGAGCTTATCGGGTACCTGCAGACATACCCAATCCAGCAATGACTCCAAGTCTTTTGCAAAGTCGAGTAGATACCAATCCAACAGCTTCGGGATTATTAGCTTGTTCGTTCTTGAAACGCCCACTGTTGCCTGTAAGTACTCTCTCTTCGCTGCTTCAAGCTCGTTTTCAACTTGAGATGCTGTGTACACCCTCACCTTCTCATTTGACAAAACATTTACGGGTCATTTCTTGAACATTATATAGAATTCGATTCAAATTGGTCCAAAGATAAGCAAAACGACACTGGACTCGTAGTTTATAACAGAACTTACAGCGGGAGAGGACCAGCTACCACATGACAGTGCAAATGTGACCAAGGGTTCGGACCACTCCAAACCAAATGTGCTTCTTGCTTTGATTTCATCACTTCTTGCAGTTTTCGGACAAGTCTATAGATGTGATATAATGGAAACAATCATATGAAAGATCGTCAATTTCTGATCGTTTTGGCTTTACAAAACAGTGTTAGTCGAGAGCAAATAGGTACAATAGTAAAATCTAAGATGAATCCACTCACAAATTTCAAATGATAAGGCAGTCTCAGGATGAAATGCTCGATGGTAATAGCATTCAGAAACTGTCCTCCCACAACTATCGTTGCCTGTATATATCGTGCATAACTTATTAGCGAACTGAAATCTCACAACTTTACAAATTTAGAAGTAGAATTTTACAAGATGAAGGGAAATTACCTTTTGCATCAATGCAACAACCTTTTCCGGAGTGTCGGGTATCCCATTCTCTAAAAATGCCTGTAACATTGATAGAACTAGAGAATTTATCGAAAAAGCCTTCAAGATTTAGGATTTTACGGTTCCAAACTGAGATCTCAAACATATTCATGATATAGACATCTTACATTCATCATGCATGAATTGTATGTGTTGATCCAGAACGCAAGTTTCTGCTGATGGGTAAGACCTTCCAAGCTGACAGAGGCAAGCTTCTCAAGTAGGAACCTGCATTTGTCGATTGGACAGTGTAAATGCAAAAGCCGAAACTATAATATATACGAGGGAATTTAAGACTCTGAGACCTTACTTTAGTCTGTGGATCAAAAACAGAACATTTGTGGTTCTGTTTGGATCGATTGAACTAGGTTCAATTATGCTAAGATGCTTGTAAGGACCTACATCGTTCTTTCTGATATCCGAACAAATACCATAAGGATCATGAAACTTTGTGCCTCTGTATTCATGAGAAGCTACAGCTGATTTTTCCTTCAATGTGCTCATCCTTGTGAAAATGCTACACAAACACCTCAAAATATCCTCAGATAATTTGTTTGGAGAGCAGTCAGCCTCGGAGACTTTATCTTCTGAAGAACTTGAAGAGCTCTCTAGCAATCTTTCTTGGTCTGCTAATCTACACTCTAGCTGGATCAACAATGACAAAATATGGACATCATATAACTGTCATAACTCGCAAAGAAAAAGACCAATTGTATCAAGAAAAGCAATTAAGAATCTAAGATGAACCTGTGATTTCAAATTGTCCAAACGCTTCTCCCCCGAATCATGCTTCAATGGAGACTTCTTCACTGGGGTCGTGATTCGGGAAGTTCTCTTTTCCGGAGATTGCTTATCCTTCACAGAATTGGCACACGATCGATTCTCTTTTCCTCGCTCATCTTCCAGAAGGATAGACGAGGAATTTGGTTTCCTGGAAGCTTGTTTTCCATTTGCTATCCGGCTAGAGAAATGCCCCGTTGAATCACAAACGACTTCAGAGGACAATAGCCTCCTACTTGAAGTAGTTCTTGCAAGAGACGGTTGAGACCTAAACGTAGATGTAGCCGAAATGAATTCACCTTGTGGTAAGGACTTTGATCGCTCGTGTCTTGAACTTTTAATCGGGCTTTGATCAATGAATTCAACTGAACCCTCCACATTTCTTTTGGAAGATATGTAAACAGCTTCCTGATATAGTCCTTGCCTAAAATTCACCACTTGCTCTTCTAGCCTAACAACCTCTTCCTCTAAAACAGCTACCTCAGCAAGAAGCTCTAATGTCTACAACAAGTAATATAAAATCACGTTCGGATTGTTTCAATTTGAGAGAGATTTCACGAATATGAACCGAATTGTACTCACATTTGGAGGTAGATAAGGGGGAAGACGAGGCAAAGCGCCTAGAGGTCTAGTGAAAGCTCTCTCTAAAGCTCTGTGGACATTCTCTTCATGCCTGAGCTTCTTCTTTAGCTTATCAACCTGAAAATTGTTAAAACAAACCAACCAATCATTAAGCTAAATTCACATCATTGAAATTGTAATTGAACAACAAATATCATTTTTTCGGGAGAAAATCAAATGAGTACATCTTGTAGTAATGCCATTTTCTTCTCTCTATTGGCTCGGCGACGATTGATCACAGGTTTCTCAGGACCCATTAATTTACCTCCTCCCTGAGCCTGAGTTTCCATCTTCTCCTTCTTTGAAAATTCAAAACCAAAACAAACAAAACAATCCAATAAGGTGTGGTTCTGAATTTGAAGTAAAGAGATCAAAAGAGAAACTATTCGTTTCTTGAGTGATGCAAAAGAGCCCACCTCAGATTTGGATCAAAAGTGCCTACTTTTATTTTCCAGTTCAAGAAGAGATTTCACAATCAGCAAGAACAGTAACAACTTAAATATATTAAAAAACAAGATTCTTTACATGTAGAAATATTACTATAAGAGATAAAGAGAACAAGGATGGCCAATACAATATAGTATAAAAACTAATCAAATCAGTGAGTAGTTTTACAACGAAGCCATTTTTGGCCAAATAAGCAAAATCTGAAGAAAAAAAACTCTCATTGACTACTTTTTAGAGCTCCAGAGCCTCACTTTCCCGAGAAAACAACAAGACCCATTTCAAAATCTCCATAGATAAGACCATAGAAAAAGGAAAGAAGAGCAAAGAAGCTTACTTTATCACGATTCAGAGGAGCTTTCATGCTCTGAAGAGCTGTACGGACTCTGGTATTCATCTTCCTTCAAATTCAAACCCAGAAACTGCTTCAACAAAAATCAAGATTTGTGGGTAACCAAATTGAAGAACAGAACCAACCCATCAGAGCAGAGACAAAGAGAGGGAAAAAAAGAGAAAAAAGTTCATACCTTTTTACAGAGCGGGAAAATTGAAAGCGGTGGTTGTGTGTGTGTGAGAGAGAGAGAGTGAGACCCAGAAACAGGAACAGAAATGGCTGACTGGTTGTGGCTCTTGTGTTTGGGTTCATATATGTATATATTATCAGTAAATGTAGTGACAGTGGTAAAATTTATTTATTATCTGGAGAGATGTGAAACTGTAAAATGAGAACTAAACAACAAAAACACCACAGACACGGAGCAGAGTAGGAGGAAGAAGAAGACGAGAAAAAGGTCATCCAATCCCAACCCAAGAGAGCCTAAACAAGTGGTCTGCAACAATTGCTTTTTAAACCAAAACCCAGAAGCTAATTTAAACAATATTATATAATAGAAAATTACTTAAAAATTAACTGTGTTGAAGTGGAGAAGAAGACACAAAAGATACTACTACTCTACATTACAGTCTCTGCACTGATTACACGTTCTCCATTGTTGCTTACTATAGAAGAATGATTCTGAGTTCTTGATTTGCTAATACATAGAATTATATAATGCTTGTTGGTGTTGTTTGTTTAATATTGGGTTTGTGTTTTGTGAGTGAGTGAGAGAGAGATGGCACTAGAAAGAGGCATGCGAGTGTCTGTCTGGTGCTGCCATGGCGTTTTTAGCTTTTTTGTGTCTTTGTGAATTGTGACCACCAGTTCTCATCATGATATGAGCTACTTTTTTTTACTTTTTTTATTCATCACCTCTGCTTTATTATTAGTTTGCATCATTATTAATTACTCTTTTGCTTTTCTTATCTCAAATTTTAACAGTTTTGGCGGACATCAGACATGTAGTCATGTGTAATAGCTTTTACAGTGTTCAAATTTTGTATGTGAAAAGAACACTCATTGCTCCGGCTTACAATTTGGCCAAACTAGATAAAAATGATTATTTTAGATTTGTAATAATGTGAACCTTGTCTTCCCTGATTAATCTATATATTATGCGTATTTTTCAAAAAAAAAAAACATCATTTCTAGACTAAAATTATTTTCTTAAATAAATACACAAGATAAAACTTATGAGGTAGCGCAGTTGGTTAACACAGACAACATGAGTGAAAGAGACTTCGACATTGATTATCACTCAACACATTCATGGGGAGAAATGAAATCCTTAATCTATTAACAAATATCGAATGGAGATTTGTATCTGTGTGGTCAAACGGTTTAAGATGCCGACCGCCAAAATGTGTGCCTGCTCTAAAACCTCATGGTTTAGGGGTAAAAGTTGCAAAATTGAATGTGTAATGTGTTTCTTTTTTCTTTTTTTTTTATCGCCATGATTCATGGGAGCATGTTTAGATTTTGGTGTTGATTTTAGTCTAATGAGTTTAAGCTTGGGATAATAAATTTGATCACTTGATTTTGTCAGCTTCATATATTGAAATTGTGAGTTTAGAACGATTTGAAAGACATTTTGACTATTTTACACATTTTTTTCGCCGCTTAAGAGTTGTAGTTGAAGAATATACAATTTGAAAACGTCAACTGTTTTTGTGACTAGAATCCACTTGATTTGATCTTCATTCTTATGTTTATGCATTATATATCTGCTCAACCCTTGGAGATCTTTGATCTTGAATTGCAAGGATGCTATTAACGATTCCGAAGACTTTGTTCTTCACATAGCGGATAGGAGGGATAACAAGATTGTCGATTTCTTTGCCCGTTTTGGTTTTTCTGTTCCTCCCACTACTAGCCTCTCTTTTTTTTCATCCGTCTGTGGGTGCTGTTAAACTTTTGTTAGATGATTGTACTTTTAACTCTGCTATTAGTGCTCGTGCTTGACACCCCCTTAATTTATGATTCGGTTTCATATATATAAAATAAATGGACAAGAAGTTGATAGTAGCAAGCTTAAGTTAGGAGTTGTCAGTGCATGTGAATTATGATAACGTTCAGGCAAGGGCAAGATGTAATGTCATTTTTAAGACAAGTACATGGGTAAGTACCAAATTATATAAAATAGGGACCATTTGTTAACGATAAAATTATCTTCATAAACATGGATTTAATGTATAACAATTGATTGATATAAAGTTATATCAGTTGCACCAATAAGGTGGTGACACATCATTTAAAATCATGGATCCGGACGGGTCGCTCCGCTCTCCCAAATTCATTTGGGCGGATATAAGTGATTTTAAATGAGGTGTCATCACCTCATTGACTTTATTAAGTTGCAACTGATATACATTTTACACATTATATAATTAACATACAGATTGATGTTGACGTTGGTTCAATTTTATTACTCTAAATCTACCATTCCTTGTCAAATACGCATGCTACTTAATCACTAATACTATATGATTAACTAATTATTAACTAGCTGTTAGCTACCAACATAAATTTAGAAAAACATATTTGAAATTGAATTGTATATTGTTACAAAATAGAGACAAATTAAGACAAGAATTTCCAAACGTTAAGAGTCTTAATGATGTGTTGTTGCATGAATCGTAATGAGAATTGAGAAGAGACAACAATTGTAATCAAAGTACCTACTCACCGAACTGCTTGTCTCATTTTAATTTTTGTTTAATTGTTTGTAATAAATTGACAACTACGTGATCCACCCGTCAACTCATTAATGTCTTATATTATTATCAAAAAAAATTAATGTCTTATATTCGACATAAACCCTACGGAGTCGTTAACTAGCTTCTACGTACTTTAATTATACCACTGACACACCATAAATCTATAAATTAGCTAGAGCTCACAATCACAATTTATATCATCACGAACTCGAAATAAGAGTGTTCAGATTCAATTTTTGTAATTATATCGTATTTGTATTGAGTTTTCAAAACAAACACGCATGATTAGTTATGTTCTATTGTGTACAAAGTGTTGGATTGTGCTTGTATAAATTATGTTGTGTTAACACGGCCCATATCTAATTGTCATTTTAAATAAATTGTGTTCGTGTTATGTAATCATAATTGTCATGTTCATGTTCAACACAATCATTACACGTATCGTATTTGTGTTGAATCGTACAACACACAGTCAACTATTGACACGACATGCATGATCCCAGCTCTAACTAATAGTCAAATATTACTCTCCCATCCTAAAATGAGTGTCTTCCTTTTTATTTTGAGAAAAATTAAGAAGTTCCTTAGTGTGATATGTTTACTATTGTATTATCACGATCACGTGTTGAGATATATTAACTAACCTTTTATAAGGATATTATTGACAATTCATGTATAACTAACTTATTAAAAAAAAAACCGAAACATGACATTTACTTTGGGAGAAAAATAATATAAGTGAAACAAGACACTTGCTTTGAGACGAAATGAGTAGTATCTATCAGATGTGTGATATAAACTCATAACAAGCTCTCATTTACAATGAAAACAGAAAACTGTAAACTTACTTTGGGATTCCAAAACTAGAATCATCAAGTGCATTTAATTTGCCTTCAAAAATGGCAATAAGAAATTGATCGAAAATATGCTACTTTCTAATAGAAAATAAATTTAATGAATTTAAAAATAAAAATAAACAATAACAATATCTAAAAAGACACAAGTTTACTAGTTTAGTACTGTACTTAAAACAGTTTTAAGTAGTGATAATTATTTTAAGGTAAAGGTAGCTTAAAAAGGAGACTTTGAGACATTACCAATGCAAATGATAATAACAAATATATATATTTGTTATAAAATATAGGTGCATGGATTTAATGATATGAGTTTGCTAAGATGCACGTGACCATCTCCAGTTGTTATTCGCATGCCTACACGTGGCTCGTACGCATGCATGGACCATCTTATTATCTCTACACCCTAATTAAATACACATGCATCTTTAATTAATTAACATGCTAATTAACTTAACTAATATGCCTCTCTCTTTCTCATTTGCTCTTTTACCAACAACTCATTTCATGGGGATGGATGGCTCATCATTTTGCCACCTTTTTGTCACTATTTGTGAAAACCCTCCCAACTACTTTTTGATCCATCCAATGAATTCTACATAAACCAATTCATGTGGTATTTCCTTCACGGTTTTGTTGGAAAATGTTTGTTGATGTCGTCCAACAGTATTTGTACAAATTGTTAACTATTTGTTGATATCATGTAACGATATTTGTAGATCTAAAATTTCATTTCACTTCAGTTTGTACTCAAACTGTTCTTCCTTGCAAAAGAAGATAAGTTAAGTGAAAACCAATGCATTGCATTAGAATTAATCTACATATGTGGGTGAAGGTGTTTCTTAACTCAGCCTCTATAAGACTATAACTTCGATTCGCTACTCTAACTGCTTTTCCTACAAAAGAACATATGTTGAGTGAAAACCAATATATTACATTAGAATTTACCTCCGGCTTGAAAATGACTGAAACAAGTTTAGCATAATAAATTACAAACGTGGGTGAAAGTGTTTCTTAACTCGGCCTCTAGAGGTTATTTATATAAGAAGTTTCCTAATTGTGATTAATAAAGTATTTCACAAGTCCACCGTAATTTGAAAACTTCTAAATATGTTAAATCTAGTCATATGCGGAGTTAGGTAAACCATGGACCATGCCGTACCAAGTGTCATGTTTTTCTATGTATTGTGTCGAATCGAGCAAAATCAGGCAAAACAGGTCGATCAGATGAACTGGCCTGGCCATGCACCCCGATGATCGGTTTATTGAGTTGTTTTGGCTGTTTTGTTACACGAATTTGATCATAGTCATAGTTGTTGAGCGTAATGGAGTTTTAATTTGGTGTCTAATAATTTATGAATTATCAGCCATGATTAGGAGAGAAGTACGGGTATAAGACCATCACTAACATATAATTTGAAGTAACAATTATGTTCGATGGGATCATTATTTCGACCGCTAGCTAGCAAGGAGACAGACCATTATCAAGAATGTACCAGCTACCCAGAAGACTAGAACATGTACGGTACATGTGGACTGTGTGTTTATCCAATCCTAGTATTCGTGGGATTCAAGATTTGATGTATGCGTGGGAGACATATACAAACCCATGATTCATAATACATATGTGTATTCATCTCTACAGAGTCTGAGACTCTGAGGTAGCTGTGACAATAATGAGATGTGTATGCCATGCGTGTTGCCACATAAATCATGCTACTCGCAAAACTATTGCACATATTAACAAACACAATACCAAATTTACTTTTCCTTTGCTACACTACGTACTCAAGAGTCGGACAAAATTCGTACCTATGGTTCGAAGCTTCAAGCCTCAATGAGAAATCGGGTACCCACTTGCTTCTTTTCTAGATGATGACATATTAGGCCAAAATGAAAGTGAAACTGATAAAGAAAAAGGAAGCAAAAATGAGTGAAATATAGCGAATAATGAAGAGAAGTCGGGTTATGGTCCAAAGTGGACATTTTCTTTTGATATGTGGAGTGGTCCTAGTTGTGAACATGTGAGGCGATGACCCACCACAAGGCACCATAGAATTCTGGGCTCAGTAGCATTGTTAAAAGCTCAAGTGGTGAGGCCAAAGCAAAAGGTGAAACAACTATTAATCAGCTATTTGCTCCTTTCGTAATAAAGGAGTCACATGCAAAAAGAAAAGCTTCTAAATTCTCATCCCCTTCTCATCCACTCATTTACTATTTGGAGATCCAAGTGATCACTAACATGTGTCAATATTGCAATGGAATCGTTTTTTTTTTAAAAACAAAACATGGACAGTCTCGTAAGGTGACAAATTGTGCATTTTATGACATCAAAATGAGAATATTTAATATGCATGAGAATCAGAGCTATCAACCGCATGTAGTATTTCATATTCTTTAGCATAATAAAGATCTAAATCATATATATATATATACACACACACTGTTTCATACATATCCTTTAAAGTGAAAGCACCATAAACCTGAATCTACAACTTCCCCTAATTTTGCACCAATAATCAGCAAGCAAGACAATTTAAACAGAAATTACCAGACGTTGACACATTTAGGACACGTTAGCAACTTTGTTCACCTAATTACCATCAAACACAACACAAGCCAATCTAAAGAGTAAAGACAGACTCATCTGATGTACTGTGTGCATACGTACCACTTCAACTTCCTTGTATTTTTGTTCCAAGGTAGCTCTCAAATCTTGCAACATGCAGCTATTTTTGGATTGCAAAGAGGTCCCCCCGGTTGTTCGGCCCCATAGAAAGTAACAGTCACTTTCTCTGCAGGCTGTAGGCGTGGCCCAGCCGACGAAAGGACCACCTAGTAATTTTGCCAAATCCAACACATAAGACAGGGGAGGCAAGCTCTTTGGATCCATGCACACAATTAGACCTGCTTTCACCATTTCATATAAAACAAATAAAATTGTCAAGTAAGAACAAGAAAGGAAAAATATAGCAAGAATTGTGTATGCATAAAAAACGATAGAGACTAGTGAAAGCAATATAGAACCATCATATGATCGTGTCTTGTTTTCAGTCCATCCCAGTAGTTGCCGTCTTAGGAAGCCCTAATATTCGCAATTATTCACCTCATAGGTAATTTCAAGCATGCTTATGGAAACAAGTTCTTGCTTACAACTTTCTACTGTCAGTACTTGAGTAATGTTTCATTTTCTCTTCTCAAATTGTCGGGTCTTTCCAGACATTGGACATCTCTTGTCACAATCAATCTCCTATCTTTGTAGCTCTATCTTCTTTCTTCATCTGTCAGCTCATTCTATTTACATACAGTAACTGGAGGCACTTCAGTAATTAGGTGAGCAATAATGCCATGAAAGTTTCGGAATTTTAACAATAAGATGAGGTTTACAGTGGCAACCCAAAGCTTGCACCTTCCATGCTTGCAAATACCCTTTCATGTAGCCATGCAAAACAGACTAGTCTTTCAGACCAGTGGGTTTGCTGTGAATTTAGTAAGTGCAGTGCTGGAAATACATGTCAACTTTTTAGTAGACTGCTCGTATATTAAGGTTGAGGAAGTAGCATATAATCTGCACATCTCAGAAGTGCAGTACCTGGAATCAACAGTCAATGAACTTCTAAACAACCTGTTAAGTCTAATACAATCAAACGAATAATTTTTCTCTGTATTTGTGAAGACTCTAGCCATTGATAGAATTTAACTTAAACAAGCCCGGACAGAAATCATTTACATCAACATCTAAATTTAGAGTCCTTAAATTTCGACAAAAGGATCCTGGGAGAATTTAATAGGCTGCAGGCTGCAGCACCAGAATGGTCAGATTTCAGAAACTGATAAATGTCAGGAGCTCTTCAGAGCAGAGTAATACGCCCCATCACATCCTCAGTTTGAATTTTGAAACTAGGTTTACTGATGAACCTTAAAGATTCTTTGCCACATACACAAGACCTAATGAGCCAACTTGATACTGCAAACATTCAAAACATCCTCGTATGCCACATTACACAAGACCTAATAAGCCATTCACATGCTGTCTCTTTATTCTTGCACAAAAAATTGGAAGGAAAAGCAAAATTGCATGATACTCTAATAAGGGAGTGTGCATCAAAATAATCTACACCACCCAACGGAAAAGAAAAGGAGCAGAATTTGCCATATTTGAGTTAAGGGCAGCAATATCATAAACCCAGTCAGTTGGGGAGTCAAGGTTTGATATAGCTCAAGTTAGATCATGGACATTTGGCTATATCATGCCAAATTGAACCCGAAAGTAAATCAATTAGGCAGGAGCTCTTAAACATTCAACAATGTTGGGTAACA
Source organism: Pelargonium myrrhifolium (assembly GCA_036897405.1). Classification (NCBI taxonomy): domain Eukaryota; kingdom Viridiplantae; phylum Streptophyta; class Magnoliopsida; order Geraniales; family Geraniaceae; genus Pelargonium; species Pelargonium myrrhifolium. The sequence continues at coordinate 11,740 of JAYMTK010000134.1, read as the reverse complement.
ATTGAGGCATTTACATTCACAAAACAAGAGCAACAATGTCCTTCAAAAGCAACACAATTGAATTACTCCATTTTATATTGATACATAATTTAATCATAAAACAGAATCAATAGAGATTTATGTATATACAAAGTTGTGATCTACATCAACTAAACACATCAACAAGTATGTCCACAATCCCAGGTAAATGTGAATGAAATATTTCTGGTCATGTTTTTTAAGCATGCATTTCACATCTTTCTAAACTTAGTTTCTTCTGATGGTCTAATTGCATTACGTACAAACACCATTAAGAGAATGCATACTTATCTCAATTATAAAACCAGATACCAAAATTAAACCAGCTCAACAAGTCATTTTTCACTTTCTTTCTCCAATATAGAGGTATATGAGTATACAATCTACCACATTACTTAAATCATTTATGACTGCAGATAATGGAAGTTCAAAGGAGAACCAGACACTTCGTTTTACGCGGGAATTTATCCACATTGATACCATACACCTTACACAATAGCCTAAGGTAGGAATTTCAAAGGGGAAAGGTATACCATTTAACCACTGGCTGACCAAGACAAACAAAAATGAACTGTAGAAGCATAATATGAATAAAAAGTTGGAGGTAGAAAGAAAAGCTACCGACCAAGATTTTAAAAAATATATGAGTAGAGCAGAAATCTTGAAAGGGAACATAACGGCAGAAGGTGAAACTTCTGTTTGCGAAAGCTTTGGCATTAAAAAGATAATGTCGACCAAAATGGTAAAAGGATTCTATGTTCTTCAACTATAGTTCTGTTGAAGTGGGTATTAAAGTCCCACGTCGGTAAAACATAAATTGAAATGATTACATATAATGGTGCTAGTTAAGGTTGACCTTTTAGTGGTGAAAGCTCAAGTCATTATGTGTAGCCCATTATCAAATTTAACAAGTTCATTTTTTGTATAAAATCTTTTTTTGTTGTCACTTGAAACAAAAAGAGAGAAGTATGTAAGCAAGAGGCAATGAAAACTTGGAGATTCAGGTATTTAAATTATTGGTAATTTTATCATTAACCCACTTTATCGAAACAACTTACAGATCTTGGCTGACATGTAGTTATGAGGGTTTGTGGACCCCTTACAAAGAAGCTCTCAGAGTCACTTTCTTTAGCACTGGAAGAAACATCCTTTGAGAAACTCTCCAAATGAAGTCCAGAAAAATGGTCTCCCCATATATCATATATAAATTCATCCTTAAGACCTGGCTTTTCCTCTGGATTTACATTTTTCTGGCTGCAAAGTTTTGACCCAGGGGCACGAGCATGTGGAGCGATTCTCGATGTTGAAGTTAAAAACGGTGAAGAGAGCACACTGGAAGCAGGCCTACCAATACATGGAAATGTAGCAGAAGGCAACAGAACAGGTTTGCTAGCTGTGTTTCTAGGTGTTGAAGGGTGCTCCTGAGTACGAGAAAACAAATTCTTACTGCAGTCCTTCGCGAAAACCTCAGACTTCAACTTGTTTGCCTTAGTAGAAGCATGTTCAACAGGTAGATCCTTCTCAGTGTGTCCATTAGCAGCTCGCACAAACGGATTCCGCACCACATGTGGTTGACCCACATCAGGAGACAACGGCCATGATTGTTTAGGAGGTGTTGCTGAGACAGGGGATAATGGAGATGAAGGCGTTGAATTCCCACTCTGACTACTAGAAACTTCAAATAGTCCAGGGACAGCACCCTTTCTCTTCCTGCGCTTTCTACCTTTATCTTTTCCAACCCTGACGGTGAGGTTACCAGGTTTTGGTGCTTCTAGCATATCAAAATTCTCAACTGTTCCAGAGTTTGACAGCAAAGAAGGCAATGCTTTCCCCTTTGGAACATTTGAAAGGTTGCTAGATTGACTTTGACTAACTAGACTAAGTTTCACATGCTGGCCAGTTATCAGCGGCTCCGTAACCCTACTTTGACTATTTGGACATCTTCCGAGAGATCCATGCACTGAAGATCTATCCTCGACTGACTTCAGCAAATCATTCATTTTAGAGGATACAAATGATTTCTTGGTTTTCTCATTACAACGAACACGAGACGGCTTTGCTTCACTTCTTACCATTGGAATGGAACTTTTGTCACTCTTGCACAAGGAATTCTGTGATCCCAATGCCATCACTTGGGGAAATATGCAACAGAATACCAAAAACATAAAGCAAGCCGCAAGGAAGACCACTAGAAACACTTTCTTCACTCGTACCCAGAACATTGATTTTTTACAGAGATTGAACATATAAGCAGGAAGACTTGCCTTCATGGGAATCACAAGCATGCCAGTAGCCAAGGACAATTCAAGATCTCTATGTACCAAAGCAGCAGAAAAATCAGTCTGGTAGGATATCAGAAACTTAACTGATTCCCCTGGTTCAAGTGCAAAACCTTTACAGGTATGCACCATAAATCCATCCAAGCCACACTTTGTGCCTGAAACTTCAATTCTTCTCACCTCTAGTGGCAAATCTCCTGTGTTCTTGGCATACAGCTCTCTGGACACTAACTGAGAACAGGCATGAGTAGTATCTTTCATATGAACTAACATGTCTGGAGGAGAGTTATTGAATGGAATTGGCAAATTGAGGTTAAATTCTATGCTTCGAACAGGTTCTGACCCCTCAAGTAAAGCTAGAGAAAGTGACCCCCCATTTCCCCTCAAAGATAACCACTCCACCCCAGAAAGATTGTTCCTAATAATGACTGAACTTCTCCATGCACATCTCTTTGAAGGGTGAAAGAATATCGGTCCAAAAGAAGCTCTACCCTGAGGTTGAACATATGCCTCTGTAAGTGCGTTTTCAGCTAATGAGAAACCGTACCTTGTTGGTTTAGTAGACTCCTTTTGATCCAAGCTACCTGAAGAGGGGGGCTGTACAAAACCATCTGGACCCCTGCATTCATCAATAATTTCTCCTGAGTTCAGGATGAGCTGCATTACGACAGGCTTTTGACTTGGATTCTTGACAGTGATCCACTTAGAACAATGAGCTCCAACCTGAATCATTGGAAATAATAATTCAGAGTCTTCGATCACAGACATGTCTCTACTGGTGCCTTGAGATTTCCAGTTTGCCAGAACCAATTCATCTGCTTCTGCCACTTCCAATACCTTCAAAAATGAAGAAAAAGCATACAAGTTAGAGTGGAAGATTATCTACAAATAAAAACATAACAAAAATCATTGTATGGAGACTATCATGCGTAAATTGCAGTCCTCACTGAACATTATGGAAGAGATAAATAGAAGCACTCACAATATCCTACAGTGAAATAATAGAGAACAGTAACATAAATGATGAATTTTTTTGATATAGTAGACCATGGTAGTGCAATGTCTAATGTAGTAGGCTACAAGTAAGATCCAACCCTATTTGTTTACTAGAAACAAGTACTCAGAAAATGGAGATGAAATCTACCCCAGAATTAACAAAGGCAGGTGCAACAAGCAAACAAAGAGAAAAACCAAACACAAGAACAAATGAACACTATTGATAATGAGATTAAGAGTAACGGCACCAATTCAATCAAGGTAACTGCACTCAAGTTCCCAGAGCTTATGATATTAAACTATGACTTATTATCCCTCACTGTCAATCGTTAAAGCATGGGCTTAATTATATAGAGCAAATCAACATTAAAGATCGTCTTGTAAAAACCATAGTAGAAGGTTTATTTGTGTAATATCTTATATTGGTGTTACAGTAACCTGTTTCTACAGAAGTGTGATGAGTGTATCTATTTGTGTTTGTGTATGTACATACGTTATACCTGCCAAGATTCCATCTTTTTAAAAGGGTTCAATTGGACAAATAGGCTGCATATCTCATCTCATGTTTAGGTTGACAGGAATTTTAGGACTTCAATAATGCTGAGTGCTAACATAATTACATCAACAAGAGAAGAGCCTTGTCCTAATTCATATTTGGGGACTTCGATAAATTGGATACTAAAAAGAAAGGAAAAAACTCAATAACCCCTTTGAAGTAACAAAACCAGTTTCCTTCTTCAATTTATTTAATCTCCTCTCCGTCCAGAACCAAACTTACAAATCTAAACAATAGGTCCCGACAAACAACTCCTTTAGTAATGTTGGAATCACGAAACTTCAATGGCCAATATTTATGAGAATTAGAAATATATACATTGAAGTACAAGACAACAGCAACTTTATCTAGAGGTACCAGTTTTTCAACAAATTCATGAGTAATTCAATGGGTTTTTTTATCTACGCTATACATAAAAGCATTGGCTAAGTGTCAGACCAACAAGGATGACTCACTAATTACACGTGATCGTATTAGGATTCTTAATTTTTATTCCTTTTCTCTCTCTTCCTCAAAATTTCTCTCCCTTTCTCTTCTCTTTCCACTCCCTCAATACTTATCTCCTCGCTATTCAAGAACTGTAACTGCAATAGCCTACTTCATAGACAGAGGTATTATTTCAGAATTTAAATCAAATTAAAAGAAAATTTATATACGTACAGGAGCAGATCCATACCAATTATAGTTCCCCACAACATGCATAATGGACAAAGAGATTACGTCTGGCTGTGTTAAGCAGAAAGAATGTGCAGCAGATAAAATTAATGAAGATCACACATACCTTGGCCTGTGATGGCAACTGCAAGCCACTTGTCAAGGACCTTGTCTTTGCATTCACTGATTCGGTCTTTCCAGATTGATGTTCATATCCAACAGATGAATTTTTTTCATGGATTGAACAAATGTTGATTATGTCCTGGCATGGAATCTCAATCTGAGGACTACTTGAGTCATTTGTCTGCACTAGTAATTTACAGTTCTTGTTTACACTGAATATTTCTGCTTGAGAATCAACCAACTCATCAGGCTGATGACTACAAGTAATGACGGCAACTTGTGTGACAGTGCCTGGAAAAAGTAGTAAGCCTTCCATGTATTTGATGTGGAGAACCTTTGACTCTGCAACTTCAGTGACCTTTACAACATTCAACAGGTAAGGAGCACTATTTCTCAGAGAGATGGCAACAACAACAGTGTCACTGAGATAAAATGGAACTAGTGCCTCAATAGATACTGTAACTAGACCAGCGAGATCATCGTAGGTTGCTTTTCCATTCAGTTGACCTTCAAGAGGAACCATAACTGTTTCGGACTTATCTTGTGAAGACCTCAGTAACCGCATGCAAAAAACACCAATGATTTTTCCTTCAGACTCAACAGAGAAGTCCAGTTCTACAATATTTTCAGAGCCTTGTGGACCTATCTCCCAGCTTTTATGAGGCCTCATTGCCAGCACCGGTAAACCAACTTGACCATTGTTCACGATCAGCCACTCCTTGTCACTTGGCAAACCAAGTTTATCAGAGTACTGAAAATTTTCTACACTACAACTTGCTTCTGAGTAATGGGAGGTATTCCCTGAAGAAACAGATATCCACACAGTAACTTCCTCCACATAGAGGGTTTCATCCAACGGATTGGACAAAGACAAATTCTTCATCCACCTTCCATTGGAAGACTCGTCTGGGCCAGCTGAAGGCTGAATACCATAAGGTGACTCCATGGCAAAGCCTTTAGCCTGAACCAAGAAACCACCAAAGCTTGTCTGCAGTATAAGTTGAGCCGAGGATGAGCCCAACCATCTAGGCAAGAACACAAAACAAACTGAAGCTACTTCTCCGGGCCTAAGCAGAACCTCGCTAAAATTGCACGGATAGAACTGAACATCGGTACTAAATGGTTCATATATATGTAAAATGCTGTCACTATCAGTATTTTCCACAGTTAAGAAAGCTACAGAAGGAAAATATAAGTATTCTTGTCCCCAATCCAGAACAGGAGGGCTAATTTCTATATGCGGTAATGAAGAACCATCATGAGAAATTGATTTCATCGATTCAGATTCTTTGGATCCCATAAACCCTGTGCTCTTGTGATTAGCTAAAGGTCCTTTGCACGAAGAAAGATCATAATGATTAGCAGCATTTTCTGGAATGGATGATAATTCATCACTACCCTCTCTGAAGCTCAACGAACAAGAAAGAGTCCTTCCGTTAAACAACCCAAACAGTCCACGGTCCAACGACCAGCTCAAATTACTAGCCGGAGTGATAGATTGAGCTGATCCTCCTGACAGTATACGATCAGACTGACTCCCAGAAACTTCTAAACCAACTGCTTCAAATGCATGCTCTTTAGATGGAAAACCAGGTAAAGTTGAAGGGAAGCAGAAGGAATCAGAACTGGTACAGACATTCTCTACACTTTGGTCACTCATCGGATTTCTATAGCCCAAACTAATACCACCTAAATATATGTCACTCAAAACCATATCGTAATTGTCCTTACATGACCAGCATGCTTCTTCCGCTGATCCCGGGATTTCCGCAAAAGAAGGTCCGAATGATGCAAGGAGTAGAAAAGCAAATGATAGGACCGCAATGACACGGAATGCTTTGCCTGCATGACTCAGTCCCCTGAATGAATTACCAGATGAAATAGCATGCATGTTAGGAGCAATTCACTGTATACTTAAGTTGGCAAAAAAAACATACATATAAGAAACAAATATCTACAAACTGTGAGAATTAATTCATGATTGGAAACAGAACAAAAATTTAGCATAACTGACAATAACAATTGGGTCAACAGAGTTGACTTACCCTTCTCTTCAATACCAAAAAAAGATTTCATTTTCCTTTCCTCTCCCCCAATTAACTGAACAACTAAACATGCTTGAGCACAACAAACCAAAAAGAGGGGGAAAAACTGAAGCATAGATTATAAAAGAAACAAACAAAATGCCGGAAAAAAATATAAATGGAATAAAGAGAAGTAGGTCCAACCAGCAACAACATTATAATTGTTCATGATGATTAAATATTCAAATTAACTTTAACCCAGTTCTAAGCCGTTAATTTACTACTCCAATAATGAATTGGAACCCAAAAAAAAAATCCTTTCTTTCCATAGAACGTGGAAACAAGTCGTATCCACGTCACTAAATCAGGCATTAACCCTCGTAAATCAATTACCACTTATAGAATCAACAAACCGCCCAATCAATTCACAACCGGAGACGCTTCACAAAGCTACAAAAAACATCAAATTTGGGTAATCGAAGCCAAGCATGTCGATATTTCCAAAACCAAACTCGCTTTTTGCTCCAAAACTTATCAAACATAATCTAAACTAACCAGTGACCAATACCAAAAGCGACCATTTTCCGAAAAAAACATCAACAAAAGAGCAATCAGAAGCAAAACAGCTCACAAAAAAATGAATAAAAGAAATAAACCCATCAAAGCTCTGATAAGAAAAATAAAAATAGAGCACAGAACAATGAGAACCCATAAATGAAAGAGGAACAAAGAAGTAAACGAAGCAAAAAAAATCCGATCTTTTTCAGCCCCCAAGCTTACAAAACGGTGTAAGAACAAGAAACTGAATAGAAGAAGTAGGGAGCAGAGAGTTACCGGAGACAGAGCAGCGAGAAAAGCTGCAGTGAAGTTCCGATCATACTTATGTTTCCAAGCTCCATATCTGAAGAACAGCACACATAATCTGAGTTTTTTGATGGATTTTTAGGGTTTAGTTTAGATTTTCAGGGCCGGAAAATGCTTTGAACAGAAGCACACCTGATAGCAGCAAATGAATGGCCTCAAGGTTGAGACTTGAGAGAGAGAAAGAGAACCAAACATGACTGAAAACTATGAGAGAAGAAAGGAGCCCACAAAAAAAAATAATACCTTCTCTTACACTAAGCCTCTCCAATTACTAAACTACCCTTTTCATATTTTACCCCTTTTCATTTTTGAAATAAGAAATGAAATGTTGAGTTCAATCGTGCGTTCAATGTGATCGAAATACGATACCCGTTTGGTGTATGACACGTACGTGCACAACTCATTAATAAGTCGGGAATATGTGGTAATTGGAAGGGCAATATGGTAATTGTGGAATGAGGGCTAAAGTGACAAAATACCATTGGCAGATTATCGGTTACTCGTAACAGGTCACATCCATTGATACAACAACACGTGCATGTAAGTATTTGCATATATGCTAGCCAGCAGGCAATTTTTCATGTGAGCCAACCGTTGTTTTTGAAACTGAAAAATGAACGGTGAGATGATATGTAACGACATAAAGGGCAGTGTGGTAAATATGAAAATAATATCTCACTAAAAAAATGGCCGTGTAGGTTGCGTGTGAAACTTCACCTGACAACTAATTCAATTTTTGCGTGTACAACACGGGGTTACACATGCAGAATCACATTAATAAGTATAACTGACAACTAATTCAATTTCTCCGATTTCAATCAATTTACACAATTTGAAACTAGAGCATGAATAGGAGATAAGAATGAACTACTTTGGAAAAATAATGTTATTTTTGTCAAATAGTTGTAAACACCATTGTCATTAAGAAATTATAACACGCGTATGTACATACGGTGAGCCGCATTCATATCATTAATTGGCAAAATAATTAAGACGTGTTACTAATAAAGTCGAGAGATCAAGAGAAGTGGAAACAAATAGAGAAAAAGAATAAACAACAATGTAACTTTCCACACATGCGCTCACATTATAAGTGTAGTTTTGACCAATAATTCAAATTCATCCATTATATTACCTAAGTTTTCAAAGCACAATGGAAAATAAAATTAGTGAAGAACAATATACTGTGACAACAACAAAAAATATATCAGTGTATGCATAAAAACAAATGATTATCTTTTAAAATACGAACACAAGATACATGTGAAATACGAATGGGACACATGCATGTATATGTGATAGATTGCATTTTAAAGAAATAATGAGACGATGTTAAAAAAAACGCGATAAATTATATAGAACACATAAATAACCACTAACAATCATTGATACATAGTAAATGCATATATAAAACACATTAATAGGCATAATCAAAGAACAAATCATAATAATTAAGATGCATTAGTAATGTTATAAGTCAAATGAAAATAATGAGTAGGTTTGAAAATAGATCGTTAAAACAAAGGGCGAAATGGTAAATATGCAGCAATACCAAGTGAGGTTGTGAGTGGAAGTACGAAGACTTTGGGGCTAGCTTTAATTTTATAAAATAAAGTTTTTGCTGCATGACGGACGAGACACTCCCTTGTGCTTATTTAGTAATTGGTGCATGACACATATTAAATCAGTACTTGAAAGACCATTTTACCCCTCGAGGACGGCGGCCTGAAAAGGCTCGTTGTGGTGGCTCGAGCCCCGAAAACACCGCGCAGCTGGGCTCGGCTCTCCAGATTTGGGAATTCGGGACGCACCAAACCTTGTCCCCAATATCTTATTATGAAGGGCATTTTCGGAATAAAGTTTTTTTTTCATTTTATTTTTTATTGTTATAGATAAACAGTGTATCCAAAATGTGATATGGTCAGGGTTTTGGTCATCAACTTAGGGAAAGACTCACCAAAATAATAATAATAATAGGTACTAGAAATTGGAATTGCTGGGCTATTGCTATTCTAGTAAGGAGTTGGCCAAAATTAAATACAACTACTATAAAATATATCCTAATTACGGCTCTGACTTTTATTTTATTTATTGTTTATCAAAGTTGGCATAATTTGAAATAGAGATAAAAAGATGATTATAATATCGTAAATATTTTTTGTAAGCATTGGAGATTGTATTTTATTATTATTATTATTTTTTTTTAATATAACTTATCATAAATAAGGCTTATAGGCAAGGCACCGGTTCATCGTATTCTTTTATGACATCTCACAAGAAGCAAGATTAAATTCATCATTCTATAATTGAGATCACAAACCACATCTAACCTCTTAATAAAAGTAATTGCACTCAAAAGCACTATTTTAATTCAGTAATAATATAAGAGAGAGAGTGTCCGAAGTCTCGTATTGGTTGAGATTTTCAGTGAAGACACAAAAGAAGTAAATTCGGACTAGTGCTCTACGGTCACAAATTCGTTGAAACGGATAATATTGTTAATAGGTGATGTGATGCGACATCACCTCATTCGACATAATTTAGTGTTTGAGAGTCTCATCCAATAAATGATATATGACTGAAATAGGAACTTGTGTTACTGTGAATGTTAACTGAAACTATAGATGTATTGGTTTCAATGGATATAGTATTGATCATTGAAAATGATGAATTTTGTATTTCTATGATTGCAATTAACCGTTTAAAAAAAAAACTTGCAAATGGTGCGTCAATGGAAACTAATTCCTTTGACCTTGGACAAACAATAACTTCAAAATTCAGAACACTATTGTTAGTTGACTAGGAAATATTGTAATTATGGTATAAAATCAACATGTTTTGATTTTTTTTTTATGGGAATCAACATGTTTTGATTAAATTGAAAATAAAACTGTTTGTAAATTCTCAATTTTAAAAATGAAGATATTTATCGTGCCACTGACTCTACCAAGTTGGTGAGTTGGTACCTTTGACTCAGCCAAAAAATCGAACATGTAGCACGAATGGGCCTCATTGGGAATGCCAATCCATTAATTTCGTTGATAGTCACCCCTCTCGCTGAACACCACACCAAAATCAATACTTGCCTCATATACTGAAAGTTGATCGGTACATATGTGAGAAATCTATCGACCACAAACAAGCTCTTCACTATTGTCTCATCCATAACCGCCCCTCTCCTTATAAGTCAATCTTACCTTCATACTCGTCATGCATCAACAATCTAGAGAAAGTTTTTTCAACCGACTTTGATATCACGGTTTTGCTCCACATAAACCACTTTCCCGCTTGCTTCCATGTAATCAGTAAACTCTAAGACAAAGTTTTTACCCTATTTTGCCTCCAACAATCAAGAAATTTGCACTGAACGAGATCGTTTTATTGCATTTATTTTGAAACAAACTAATGTACTTAACGAGGCAGTATTTCTTTTGCTCGGAGATACCAACACTTTTAATGAGACTTGAACTTGAAGTCTTTGAAGAAGTTCAAACACCTTAAACCGCTTGACCTGATGTATGTCGACACCAAACGAGACAACTAGTTTGAGATGAAGTTACATAGAGTATCGTAAAACAATGAAGTAACTTAATGTATAAATGGAATTGAATTTTACATAGAGGACAAAATTGATATTTGTTGTGAGTAATATAGCAACAAATTCAACAGAGTACTGGTCCGGTCCGCGCCAAATAAGGTCCAGAGAAGCAATCGCAATTTTTTCCTGATAGTTTAATACAAACAAATAATGGGAGGAATCTCTTAATAACAATTATTGTGAAGATTCTAGTCAACAAACTAGGGTTGCTTGAACAAAAAGATTCCGATTAGAAAGTCTTGCGTTGAAAACTCATGACCAATTGACATTGCACACATGCAATCTCTCAAAAGCTACTTGACGAGAGCTTGTTCAACTTGCTAGACATTTAGAAAAATGACCTTCTTATCATCTACTACATCCGTTTCAAAATAAATGTCGTTTTAGAAATTTTTACATATATTAAGAAAAAATGTTAAATGTACTTCTTACCTTTAAATAAAGACATAAAAACCATAATTACTTTTGGAGTTATCCCTACAAACTTTTCATCTTTCATATGAGACAAAAAAAATAAAATCATGACTAAAGGACAATATGGGAAGTTCATATGTAAAAGTTTGTTAAAAGTAGAAAGTGACACTTATTTTGAAACAAAATTTGGACTCTAAAACGACACTTATTTTGA
>JAYMTK010000133.1:0-30421 GCA_036897405.1 Pelargonium myrrhifolium | reverse complement strand
TGTCATGGAAACATTTTTGAATAGATCAGGGATGCTTAAAGTAACCGATCAAACTTTAAGAATGCACTTTGTGGAAACGTATAGTTCAAAAATGTTTTGTGTAATTTCTCTTTAATTTTAATTAACAAACAGAGCATCAATTCAACATTCAAGTGAGTCGAGAGAAGAGACAGAAAATGATTCTGGAGACAATAATTTATTTGTAATCTTATGATATTTATAAGAGTAAAATATTAGTCCATGTGGTCAGAAGTAGGAAATGAGACTCTAACTACTGCTTTGCCAATATTTAACTAAGCATGTGATCCATGCATATGATAGTTGTAATTATATATTATACTAGATTTTGATCCCGTGCATTGCACGGGTAATAAAAATTTATAACGATAAATTTTTATTATATGATTAGAGAAGCGAGTTTAGGTGTTTGAATTTTTCTTTCACTTCTATGATTTAGTTATATTATAGATCAATTGTTAATTTCATTAGAGTTGTGATGCAACTTGTTTGAATTTATATCCATTTCAATAGTTCACTACAAATCGGTTTTACGTAACACTTTTATATTACCATTTAGAACTTGAATTTTTTTAATGTTGACTACATGAACAATTAGAGTATAATTTTATCTTTCAAGTTCAATATATCGTCTTTTAAAAATAAAATATAAAAAAAAAACATTTTTTATTGAATTATCATCTAAATATGTTCAATACACTAAATACGACACCATTTAAAAAAACATTAATACGGCATCATCGATGAATAGATTGTATACATATTAGTAAATCATTGACAACTAATTATAATAGTGTTTGACATTGAGTCATAACTAATATATACATGAGATATGGCCAGACGTAGATCCAGAAAAATAAATTTGTGGGACACACTATAAATGATACATTAATTTTTCGTATTTAATATATTTGTTGATTTTAAATATTAAAAGTATATGCAAATTATTGTACATGTTATCATAAAACTCATATTCAATGCTGCATTCATATGACAAATTTTACATACCCAAATTAATTTATGTAACATATATTTTGTGAAAAATGATATGTTATAAGTCTAATGTATATATTAAAATAGGCACATATCAAAATAAAAAAAATGATTATGATAGATATAAAATAACCATAAAAGAAATTATGAAAGAAAGATTTAGCTTTTTAAGTTTTTTATTTGATTTTATAAAACGAACTAAAAAAATAAAATAAACTAACCCCAAATTCTAGAAAGAAATAAAAAATTTAAAAAAAACTCCAAAATTATGAGAAGCAGACAAGTGTCCAAATGGGTGCTGCTTTATATATTATATAGATTTGTGGAAATATGAATTTTCTTTTGAACTTTTTATTCAAGAAATTTAGTTCAAAAATAATTTCAAAATTTCTCAATAAGTATGCAAGACATTTTAGAATTTTTGGGATACTTTTCTTATATATACATATTTGGATTATCTTAAACTTTTCAATAATTGCACCATAAAATTCATATTTCAAAAAAATACAATACGTGCATGCGTACGTGTGTTACTCTATTCTTCTCCAGCTGCGGGTGTTATGCAGTTTCTCCTACCCATTTGCGATATCCAACTTACGAAATAAGACTTTTATAAATAAAAGTCAGTCTGACGCTTAAATCAGTTACCGTTAATTTTTAAGTAGTGTTCCGAACATGTTCCAAGTATTTCTCAAAAATCGGTTTGACTTGGTTTTTGTGCGGATACGAGTGTTAAATTGTGAGGTTTATTATTTCCTCCCACAATTTAGCCGGTTACAAATACAATAAGCTAGTAAGAGACCAGACTTAAGTCGATGCATGAATATGTTATCTTTTGTTGCATTTTATGCATGCATGCTGTTGTTTAAGAATATATATGAAAATTAGTAAGTTTGTTTCTTGCAGTTTGTCGGTTGGGTAGCTGTTAACATGCTAAAGTGTTGAATTCAATGCATCTTGTACTGTACTGTGCACTTGTGCCTTCTTTTTTCCTTCTTTTAAAATTCTTGCACTTCTCGATCATATGATTTTCCAAACTTTAGTGTGCCATAACCCCAACTGCACCACTGTAATTAAACTAGGAATATGTTTCTCTTTTTATTTAACTCATAAGAGGGACTCTTGTAAAAAAGTGCTACAAAAAACAATTTATATATTATATGCAAGTTATATACTATAAAGAAATGAATGGAACATGGTGGAATTATAATATTACTGTCACATGGAATTAGGTATTGTTCCCTTCTCCATCTTTGTATATATATGGGGACAAATCCATTTTCAACTTAATGTCAGTAGCCTCGAATAATATACATCGAAACTGTATACGGCTCGGTTGAATAATGTATTTTGAATGTTTACGGAGATAAAATATTTGCAGTTGTAATTAAAATGATGTAAAATATGCAATTGATCAACATAATCATATTTATGACCGATTTTGTAGAGTGTACAAACATTATAAATCGACCATGAAATTAAGATGGTTTATTGCATAAAGTAAACACAATAATATATCTAAAGTTGAGGTCGGCCAACATCTTATCTGGGTCAACGGTAGTGTATTTTTTTTTTCTTGATAAACATATCCAAAACAAATTTCAATCTTGAAAGTATGACTTAAGTTGGAGTTATTTTGGACACCAACTGTTGTTAAATAAGAGTCAATTTTGGGTTTAAATACTCACAAGACCTACGAGACATACAAGAGCCTTCAACCTCTTATGAAGGAAGCTCTTGTTAGAGATCCATTGTTTAAAAATCGTTATTTAATTCTCTAACAAATAAACAAGTTTTGACTGAATGTCTTCAAACATTCACCTCTGTACAAAAAATAAGTAGAGGACCCAAACAAGAACTTAGAGTAGCCCCGTTCTCTCTATAACAAGGTTTATCTTTGTGGGACACTCACCAACACTGCATGTTTAATTTCCATTTGAATGTCCTTGTTGACATTGGGCACATCAGACAAACTTAAATGCTGTCATGTATAGCCATCAAAGTCAAATATATATCAAGTTCTTGTGCAGTGTGCACTAGTGGTGTGTGTTCATTTGCATTACTACACTAAAATCTGGAGAGATCAGGTTGCTGATCATATATGAGTGATGATGATCTTCTTGCTGTGATGATCAAAAACAGAAACAATCTCTTCTTTTTCACAAGTTGATGCATCACTCAACTCAACTGCTCCACATGAAAACACAGTCTAGTCAACAATTTTTTTTCTCGACAATACCAACACTTCATGAAATAGGATACGAAACTGAGACACATAAGAAGAACCAAGAGGCATTAACCACTTGCTCTGATGATGGGACCTTAACCTGAAATTCAAAGAGAAATCAAGAGATTCTAACCACTTAGTCTGATAAGTATTGTCAGTGACAACTTTGTTGGTTCCTTGCTCATTGAAAATAACTTTGGCAAGACTCATGTGACCCACTCGTGCCTAACATGACTACACCACTAGCTTTTTTTCTTCTATTCTAATATAAATCATAGCATCACATGGACCAACCTGTAGGAGAATGGAGACATTGATCACAATACAAAAATCACAAATATATAATAAAATAGCAATTCGAATTGATGAGATCGATGATCATCCAATTATTATTCGAGCTGGAACCCAATAATATGAGGCCCTCTGTCCCCTCATACCTTAAATTATTGAAGCCAAGACAAGGTTTCTAACATCACAACCCCCACCGCCTTTTCCTTTCTTTTTGTTTCCTCCCATCACCTTCTTTAATTTACTCCATCTTAACCCATTAACAATACAAAAATAATCAATTTCCGCAAACATATACATTGATCGTCTCATAAAGTGACCTAAATGTGGATGATGGTTATAGTCATCGTTTGAGTTGTCACAAATAAAAACTTAAAACGTGAATTTTGTGACAGATTTTTCGTCGCAATTAATTGTGCTTGGTCGACGACTGCATTCTTCCGTCGCGAAGTTTTTAGCAATCGTGCCTAAATGAGGCCATCGCGAAAAGTAGGATTTTTTTAGTGACAAATCCTTAAACCTCAAGTTACTGCATTTTCTTGGATCCATTTCCTCGACTTTGTCTCATCTTTCTTTATGAAAATTGACTTCTAATTAATGTCAAGTTCCACACAAGAAGGTCATGCACTGTGTGATCATCACAAAAAGAATATATATAATTCACATATTAGATGGTTTTTTTTTTTTATCTTATTTGCCACGTGTCGACGAGCTTCTTGGGAGTGTGACCCTTGTTTCTTGCATCTTCATCTCTTGGGTCATTAAATAGGAAACATGAGAGACACTCTCACTTGTTGTACTCAACTGCTGAATCTCACATGAAATTGCTCCTTTCAAATAATTTTACAGTGCTTAATTACTATCTTTAGTAGTGCACTGCATCACATGACAAAATACAGTTGGAATAGCTTTTTTTGTGTTCTGTTGTCACTTTCTATAAATTTTGGGCAGTTGTTATCTATATAGGCAACTGTATTGGCTGCTTTGTTCCTCCTCCTCCATAAGCTCCATTGGGTTCTGTTCTGTTCTGCTCAACCTTTTTGGTTTTCCCAATGAAAACTTGACCATTAGCTTGTATTATATAGTTCTTGCCAATTTACTTTAGATCTGCTTTTGTCTCATACATATCAGCAGTTGGTTCTGAGATGGTGAAGCTCAATTTTGGGAAGGTTTTGGACTGTTTTTGTCTCTCTTCCAACTCAAGATCTTGCTTTTGCATCAACTTTGAGGAAAACTATGATGATGATGATGAAGAGTTTGAGAAGAAGCCTCTGGTGGGTACTGATAGAACCAAGTTGCTGACAATGAATGATGTTGTTGCTGGTAAACAGACTTTGGCTTTTCAGTTGAAGCCCAAGGTAATTGAAATTCTCTTCCTTTCTCTTCAATATATTTTGGGTTTGGCATATAGAATTAAACCTTTTGTTGTTGTTGTTGATGTTATTGTTGTGTGTGATATATGCAGATGGTGATGCTAAGAGTTTCAATGCACTGCAATGGATGTGCAAAGAAAGTTGAGAAACATATCTCCAAAATGGAAGGTGTTTAGACCATTCATGAAATGTTTACATCATTGCCAAAATTTCAAATTTGTCTACCAAGTTTTTGATTTTAGTGTTGTATTGTTGAAACAGGAGTGACATCTTACAAGGTAGATCTGGAGAGCAAGATGGTAGTTGTTATTGGAGACATTTTTCCCTATGAAGTGTTGGAGAGTGTTTCCAAAGTTAAAAATGCAGAGATTTGGAGCTCACCAGAAAAGATGGAAAAGAACAACTAGAATTTTAGTGTATTGATTATGTACTTATATTCACACTGTACCATATATTTGTCAAGTTCCCATCTATTAGTATCACTTCTCTGCAGTGAAGAGAAACAAAAATCTGCAGTAAGCACTTTTCAAGCTTACTGTCTGCGTTAAATGTAATGCTACCATCTCAGTATCAAATACCTATGGTTGAAATATAAAGGAAGTATTTTTTAATAACTTCAACTATCACATGGCTTTTTAGTTGTGTGAGTTCAAATTCTATGAACTCATAATTGTATATCCAAGTCTTTTTTTCTCAGTCTACTCCTCATGTCTCTTCATGGTTTTCTAAATTCTCTGTTATCTCTCTGAAGTACACTTGGGCTTTCTACTACCTCTCTTTGGTCCACCCGCAAAGTTATAGACATGAACGAGTTGAGTTCTCTATCTAATTAATATTAAAAAGTATTAATGGAGATTTTAACTATTAGTTTAAGCTTTTAGTTCAATTTTTCTTCTAATTAGTAATCGGTATATACAGGGAAACAAACTTGATGAGTTCTGTTTGTTACCACTTAATTTCACTCTCTCAATTTGTCAAAAAGCCATAATCTCTCCTCCCATTTTGTAATGAATAAAGATGGTCATTAGACCATAAAGGGATGGGTTTTAATGTTAATTATATTGTTGTGCACATGCAGTATCTAAAATGGTCACTGCAAAGCCATATGATACTGTCCCTTGAGTTTCCAAAAGGTAATTTAATCAGAAAACACCAGAAAGCAATACAAGTTGAAGGACAAACTTCAATCTGTCACCAACTTGATCACTTGTGCACTCATGAACTGTCTATAATTGTGTCAAGCAATAAGTTCCCATATGTGTTGGGCATGCTAGGCTATTTTGGGCACGATCCAATTCATTGTGATCGGATAGTTAACATGTTCATTAACCCATATAAACCCGCGATTACGTACAAGAATTCAAAATCTCCACATTAATACTGCTAATTTATTGATATGCAAAAGAGCAAGAAGGAGATATGATATAAAGAACTGGAGTGAGAAAATAGTAGTGACAAATTAAAAGAGAGAGATGAGGAGTGTATTATTGGGAGTGTCTGTGGCATGATATTGATGGATTGGAGTGGGGAAGAAGATGACCAATAACGGATGCAATTTTCTGGAATCTACCAGCCTTAAATTATATGGTCAGGTCAGGAGATGTCAGAAGGTCCTCTGATGCTGCTACAACTACAATTGTGCATACAACATTGAACAGTATATTTTCTTGAATATCAAGTGAAGAAGTGGCAGGACCTGGACTTGCACTTGCAGAGGATATCTGAATTATTGGATATGATATAAATAAAAAAGTTTGGTGAAGAAGATAATGAAGCACGCCCAGTGGGACTCGAACCCACAATCGCCTGATTAGAAGTCAGACGCCTTATCCATTAGGCCATGGGCGCTTCTGATTGGATTGCTCATTCAAACCAAATTTTTTCTTTACCCAAAGTTTGATTAACACAACACAAGTGACAATTCAGATCTGAATTTTAAGTATAAAGTAAACAAAATGATCTGATACTTCCTCTTCCGTTTTAAAATAAGTGTCTTGTATTTTTGTTTTAAAATGAGTGTCATCCTTTCTTTTTGAGAAGTTAATTATGACATGAATTTTCAATAACATTCATATGATAACTTAGTTAGTCTTTATTGAATTTGTTAGAACACATGTTCATAAATATTTGAACATAATTATACCGTACTAACTAATTTCTCTTTAATAATTTCTAAAATAAAAATGACACTCATTTCGAGACAAATGAAATAGTAGTGTAATTCAACTTAATTTGATCCGCGTGATTTTGTAAGAAATAATTCAATCAATTCAAAATTAATCAAATCGGATCAGATTTCAAAAGTTGTCAGGTTAAGAACAAATTTGACTGAAAATCTAACCTTTAATTTAACTAGGAATAGGAGTAGTATTTACGTAAAGGAAAAAAGTTAGGCAGTTGTTGCAACTGCAAAGACAAATGATAATCACGTATGATTCCAAAAGAAAAGCGACGTCGTTTATGTTTTAGGTCCTCAACCGTGACATATACATAATTATCACCAGAAACTTCCCAGAATAGCCGTCGAAGAACTTCACTGAGACTCATGCATATTTTACTCAGTTTCAGGTTTTGAATTAGATTTGTGCCTAATCGAAGGTTGTGGAGATAAAATTGATGTCAGGGAATAAAGTTAGTATTTTTATGGATAGAGACTAAACATTGTCAGGTAGGAATTTGGATTCGGGGCTTGTAAAAGCAATATTCAAAAAGCAAGATTGTTGAACTGCATTAGACTTCGCCTATCTGTTAGATCTTGATGTTGCAAAAAAATTTGGTTCACTTGAGATGGCCCAATTCCACGTATAATTAGCTTAGTGTATATCAATTCGGCTACATACATACAATTCAATCCGTGGTCGATGAGATTCAGACCATAGTTCAAAAAACAACTTAATTTAAAAATTTATTTGATGCGTGATTCTCGTCTCGTGGTTGATAAATCGTTTGTTGTAGTCGTCCAGTGGTGTTTAAGATCGAGCACTCTCTCTTCTTCTAAATCTAAGTAACTTCAATTAGGTACGTAAGGTTTCGAATTGAATTACTTGCGATTTCTCATTCGGATCCGGAATTATTCAATATAGTACGTAAGGCTCCAAACTGAATATTCGGTCCATAATCATTCAATAAGGTACGAAAGACTCCAAATTGAATTACAGGGAAGCTGCAAGACAAAACACGAGTTAAGTGAATACTAGTGCGTCGCACTGGAATTCACCTCCGACGTGAGCGTAATAATCTCACATATGAATTAGTTCTCAACACTTAATGTAAAGAGAGATTGAAAAGAGAAAAGTGAAAGTGATTTGAAACTTGCACCTTATTGGGTATCCGTAGTGAATGAGTTCAATTTTGATTGGCGGAGGTAATGCAATTGCTTGAATCTGATTGATTGATTCACTTGTGTTTGAGCTTGATCAAAAAGTTGGGGTTGAGCTTGATTATGGATCTTGTAATGTAAATAAGACTCAAATATGAGCTTATAGATTAATGTAGCATCACTTTTGTAACTCTCTGATGTAAAAAAATTGTCAATAAAATAGAGTCAACTTAATATATTAACGTTCTTGAAGAACATATTTGTAGGTTACATACGAAAATTTCATGCTTGGGAAGTTGTAGGGTTCTCAAAGTTCAACCCTATGTTTGGAGGGCATCAATGACTCACACTATGGTTTCAAGTATCTCTTGCTAGGGAAGTTGTAGGCTTCTTTAAGTCCAATCTTATGCTATTAGAGTGTTAAGGATCTTATTCTTGGAATATGTCGAGAATTTCACCATTGAAAACTACATGCTTCATCAAGTCCAAACTTAAATGAGGAGAGTGTCCAGAATTTTATACTTGGGAAGTAGTAGACTTCCTCAAGTCCAACCTCATGCTTGGAGGGCGTCGATGGCTCACACTTATAGGGTGTTGAGCATCTAATTCTTGGATAGTGTTTGGTTTCCTCGCACTAAGTTTGAGAGATGTAAAATATTATCTACATAGATATAGCTTATTATAATCTATAACTTTCTAAATACTTCTCTAATAGGTCTCTTACTAGAATCTCTAGAAATCCTTTGAAGCATGCGTTGGTACATATGCCCCCCTTTTCAAGAAAATAGGTGTATGCTCCAATTTTGTTGTACTTGTGATATTTCACTTACAAATTTCATGTGAGGTCAAGTCTACTTATTGATTCCTGTATCTCTATTTGTGCATGCATATCTACAAAATATAAGCTACTCAAGATATATAGTATCTTCCTTAGACACGTACTATAGTATGGGGCATAGTTGAGACTTATGTGGCTGGTATGGAAACTACCCATCCCTGGTTACAATATCACTACAAGAATATAATGCGTTTTTTTACGAAATCGAAAATCATTGTTTTGCCGTATGAAATAAAACTTTTTGAGAAAATTGTTTAGTCATTATTTCGTTAATGATATTTGATGAAAACATTTTTGTAGAAGATATTGTCAATACTTTCGACTCTCTCATTAGCTGAATTGAGCCGATATTTCCATCAATGTTTTCTACCGAAACTTTAATGAGAAGTTGTGCAAATGTCGAATTTTGTCGGAATTGTTTTGTAATTTTAAAAAAAAAAAATACTATATACTAATTAATTATACATTCATAACCAATTAATATATTAAGACAACGTTCGTCACATTTCTTTAATTGCTTTTTGGAAGATTTGCTCACTACTATTTTTAGTCTAACTCCAACACATCTGAACATATTCATTTTTGATTTGAAAAAGAGAGTGAAGAATGTAATTCTTATCGATAACGTTTGAATTAGAATACACTCATTCAAATTCACACGATTCTTGTTGCTCGTGTGTTATTAACGTACCAACGCTGGGACTCGAATCTGAAATCTCAAGAGTATCAAGTGCTTTAAACTACTTGTTCTGATGCTTGTTGGGTATACTAATTACTAATTGTAACAAAAATATTAACAGTTTGTAATATTAAACTATATATTTTAACTTTTCCAAGCTTAAATGGTTGGGACCTGTAATTCGTCCATGTATATATATATGGAACCAAAGATTCTCTGTTTTTATTTAAAGAGTTGAAATTTCATTTTCTTATGAATGGGTGA
The DNA here is from genome assembly GCA_036897405.1 of Pelargonium myrrhifolium. Taxonomy (NCBI): domain Eukaryota; kingdom Viridiplantae; phylum Streptophyta; class Magnoliopsida; order Geraniales; family Geraniaceae; genus Pelargonium; species Pelargonium myrrhifolium. The sequence continues at coordinate 20,422 of JAYMTK010000133.1, read as the reverse complement.
ATTGAGAGGAGGAATATTTGTTCCTGCTTTATACTATTCTCATAACATTGCTAAAAAGTTTGCTGAATGTTCCCTTTGTCATCATCAACCTTTTTTTGACATTGCTAACATAATAACATTGTGTTGATACTGCTTTTTCTTTAAGCTATATATCAATTTAAGTAAAGAAAACCCTAAATCTTTCTCCTTTCCTTCCATGCATGCGTTACTGTGTCATTGCTATTTAATTTCTTTATCTATCTAATGCACACAGTAACATCTTCAACTTTTTAGAGAATAGTCAACTGTGTAATTTTATGATTGCTGGACTTTGCATGCACTTATTATGACATTTTCTGTATTGTTGGGTGATTTTGCTGCAAACTTATTGGACCAGTACTTTTTTGTTGTTGCAGAGTACTTGTTTGCTGCTCCGGTGGGTTAAGTTACTCACCAAGAAGAAGCTTTCTTTTTGGAATCAAGTATTTTCGGAATTGTGATGGGTAATATCATTCATAGTGCTTGTTTGGGAGGTTTAGTTTACTTGTCTCTTGAAGAGTCATTCGTCGATAGACATTAATCTAATAGTTGTTTTAGAAATGACGGGCTTATTCCATAAGTTGAAGCTGCACAAGAGGTCTGATAGGAGTTTTCTCCATAGGAGGTTTGGTAACTCTTGCACCTCCCATTATAGCTCATGTGAGAAAATATATCCACATTTTTTCTTATGATTTTGCTATTGTTGATGACTAAAATATCTCCAATCTCAAGCCGTAGAGTTAACATTGAAATTTGTTTTGAATTTTGTCAACTGAGGAAAAAAAAAACATAGTAGGATTAAGATTGACAAGTTATGAGTTGACCTCAAATTTAGAAATACATAATTTTATTCTATGCGGCAGACCGTTTTAGTTTCATAATAGGAAGTAGACAGACAATCTGTAGACTCATATGAGGTATAGGTGAACATCATATTTAAATATTCATGTTTTTAATTTATGCGATTGACCTATATTCAGTAGACCCAAATGTGATATCAAATGACCTTAGGTTCAGATGAAATATCAATCAACACATTTTGAACATGTATACAAACATTACCTAAACAAGCTCTTAGTATCTGGTTGTGTTATTGTATATATGTTAATGTCACATAGTAATGTAATTACATGCTCTTTGGTTAATGAATAAATTGGTTTATGTAAGTACTTTTGTTCTACACTAATGAAACTGATGAATATGTGTTTCACACACGATGTCCCATGCAGGTCATAGAATTCAATCCTTAATTAAAGCATCCTCGTTTCATAATCATGCGATAATTAAAGGATTAGCTGCGTTTCGCATATGTTGTCGCTTGTACACTGACTCAATCTTATAACTAGCTAGGTATCATGAAACTCGTGTATTTTCTTGGATTTCAGTTATCGAAACTCAAGTTACTCAAACTCGCTGGAGAGAAAGCTACGTAACATAGCTTTTCTTCATCTTATCAGCGTTGCATGGTTCTTTCTGGTGTGACATTTATGATCAGTGCTCTTAAATGCTCAAAATTTAATAGCAGTTGTTGTTTTTAACACGTTATTAATATATTTGTCTGCATTAATGGCACGAGCAATGTTACGTATGCAATTATATATATATGCTGGGTAGGTCTTGTTTGGGGACATGTGAGCTAGCACTGGTACTATCTTCTGTGCTTGCAGATGGAGCTAGCAAATCCTGTGTTTTGTGTGTGGTTGTTGTTGGATATATATGTTGTTGGACAGAGACATGATGACATCTTTCACTACTCTTTTGAAACATTTGACACCAAAACAGTGCTATTTGGTGTCCTCATGAGGCCAGTTTTGGTGCAGCTCCACACTCAATCTTTTTATAATATTGTGTGCACCTCACATGTATAATTGTGTTTCCCATATTATCACATCACTTTACCTTGATGTTTTGCCTAACATCATCTATATATAGATATGACACTACTAATACAACATCATGCACGCTATCTTGCTAATCGTCTTAGGGATGTCGATATCAAACATCGTTCTAAAAGATTGGATCGCATGCAAACTAGGATATGAGGAACTATTCCAACTAAATTGCAGCTAAAATAGTTAGAAACTGTAATTTCTCTCGTTTTTCGAACAACAGTGAAGCAGTTGAAAGTTTTGTTGATGTGACAGTTACTTAAACTGCAAAATAAAGTTGTCAAACAGATATTGCGTTTTTACTGTTTTTCACATCTTTAGTAAAAGTTCATTGAACGAAATTAGTTGAAATAGTCAAGTTAACGTTACGTGTCAATCTTCGATCCTGCTCAAATTCAAGTGTTTTGGTTACTCAATAATAGCCATCAATTGGCCTACTAAAACCGTAGAGTTGGTCTGGATTGGATGGATGGAGATGGAGGCTTTTATTATGTACTATCAACGTATGAGCTAATACGTGGGCTAGTAATGAAAAGCTAGCTCGATCGGAATTGGAAGAATTTGAGGCGAAAAAGGTGGGGAAAAGAGGGTCAATTAATAGGTGAGCAAATGCAAATTACAAAATTGACAGCATATATATATCACATGATGCAACAACAGCCTATGAATAAATTAAGACTTTGAGAAGGACAGGTCAATTCATGCAACTCCAACCACTTATGCTTCAATGGTCAGTAAATGGTATCCACCACTCCAACCCAACACCAATAGTGTATATATATATATATATATATTATATTTAAATGTTGATTCAATGTTATGTGATAATTTACGTGACAAATCAATTCTCAAGTAAAAAGATTTCAAAATCAAATTGTAGCATGCACACATATTCTTGTAGATTATCAAAAAAAAATCTTTATTAGAAAAATTCCGCTATAATTATTGCTCACAAACTTATGTTTGTGCTAATTCATCACTTAAATTAATTATTAGATTTGACAATTTATAGCATGAAATGACACTACATTATTATGTTTGAATTCACTCATTATGTCATGTTTATGTTAGAGAACTTAACATATTTAGTGTATGCATTGGGTCTTTAAAACACACATGAATAATCAATCGTGTTTTGATACGCTTGACACAAACGACAAGTGTTTGACACACTTAAGAATATAGTAATAACGCATTGAATAATGTTGTGTCAAATGTGTAGATTCTATCGTGCAAAATGTATTGAGTCGTGTTCGTGTATGTGTCAACACAACTTATTTAGTTACTGTATTAGACGTCTATTGCTAGTATTCATGTTTTGTGTTCTTAAACATACAGTATTCGTATTAAACTGCACAATACACAAACAACATTTAACACACAAAACAATAACACCCTTTTTAACTTCCACTGTTGGTCATTAGTATTGTATACATTTTTTTTTTGATGGGTGGTATAATAATAATAATAAATCTTGTGAAATATTGTGTAAATGAGTGATGAGATTGATTTAAAGGAGGTACAATGTACAGTTTAATCCAAGTGCCAACGCAAATACAAAAGCAACAGAAAAAGCGTATCATCAAAGTACGAACCTAATATGTTTGACATCGCTACCTTTGCTTCCCAAAATTTCCAAGATTCCCTTTGGACACGTGTCTCTTTTCCTTTTCTCCTCTATCTCTTAATCCATTTCTTAAATTAACCCTCATCACTTATTTTATTCACTCCTTTGTGAATCCCATCACCTCTATTTTTGTTTACTATTCCTATATTGTTTGCCCATAAAATAAATTACAATCCGAACATAAAAATAGACGTAATCAATCGGTAAATAACACACTTAATTTAAGTTTAATCAATAATCCAACGTGTTTAACTTCTATTCTACCAATATGAAAAAACTGATTGATGAACAAAAATATACCAAAAGCGACCATGCTAGGATTTGGCAGTGAAATGACGCGCTCTGGTAGCGCGTCACTACTCACGAACCAATGAGGTCATAAGACAGTGCCTCACGTACTTTTTATGCTCAGCACAACCAACTCGCTTTTACTCTGGACCAGTCTCGCCAACGCGCGGCGGCAGGAGCGTGGGTCTCCTCCTTCCGCATCTCAGCTGTAAAACGTGAACAACTCGGACAAGCCTCCTCAAACCAACTAACAACGAAGTTTCTTCTCTTCCTCTCCTTTGGATTCATGTCCTCTGCGACCAAAATCTTCGCCTCAAATAAACCCTAGATTCCTCCCCATTTTTCTCAGGTATTTTTTTTCCTGATTTTTTTTCTCCAGACAATTTGCTTCGATTTTTCTCCGACTCTTTGTTGCTTCAGATCCGTTTTTGTTTTATTTTTTTTTTCCAGCGTTTATGTTCTGTTTATTTTGTTTTCTGAAATTGCACTGATTTTGTCGCGTGATATTCTCTCAATTTATTTGTTTTTTTTTTTGTTCTTTTCACTTCTCTTATTCGTGTTATATTTTGTATTCAGAAAAAACGTTTTTGATGTTTTTGCTGTGGAATTCGCGCAATGCACGAGCATTTGGACGCTAATTAGCGATACTTTTTTACTTGTTGTGTTGCTTGTGATCCTGCTTCGATGAGCTTGGTTTATTACTTTGCTTAATTATTTTTGTTTTCTGCTTTTTGGCAAGTGATTGAGGTGTTTTTGCTGTTGCTGTTGTTTTAGTGCCTGGCAATATATAGAGAAGTTTTCAATTTCTTTTTGTGTTTGATTTTCATGCAGTGGTGCAGGGTAGTTTTAGAAAGTCAAATTATAGTATTTTTTATTATTTATTTTCACGACATGTAGTTAAGACTCAAGAGCATGATTTTCATACTTACATTCAATTTTGTAGTTGCACATTGTAATTTGGTGCGCATTTGGTCTAGTTTTTGAACTGCATTTCTTCAAATAAGAAGCTAAGAGGAAGAGGGAACAAAATAAGAGTTGAAAGAATAGCCTTTTACATGTGCATCAGATAAAGTATGAACTTTTAACTCTTTTAGTGTTAGTTTGGTTTTTGTTTTATGAGAAGAAAGTAATATTAGAGATATTTTGTTCATATATTTCTAACTAAGCAGAAAGCTGTTCCTTAGTCTGTGAAAAAAAAAAAAATCGTGTCTTTTTTGTATGTTATCTGTTCCCTAAGTGATTGTGTTTTCGTTTCATTTTTTTTTCTAAAACATTACTAAATAGATGATTAGGTTTATGATTTCATTTCTTTTAGTTCTTCTCTTTTTATTTGTTTTTGACTTTTTTTTTATCACTATATAGGTAATTTGCTTTTTTGGCTTTTATTATCAGAAACACTTTACCTATTATGTTGCATTTCATGTATCTTTTTTTATTATGATTAGCATATTCGTGTTTTCCAGTCATTTCAGAAGGATTTAATACTTGTTCTTCGTCACAGGGAGGATTATTGAGTATCTTTATTTTTAAATAATGGATCTAGAAGACAAATTCCTTATAAAAGGTATGGTCTTGGTCTTCTTTGTTTGTTCTCTTTCTATAGTCATTTGGTCTAATTCTTGTGTAAATGGTAGTAACTGGTGTGATGCCAAGGTTTTAGGTATCTTGTTATGAAGGAGTTTGAAATGCAAAACCAGGCTCTCTAGGAACTTGGCATCCTAAATTTTTGCTTTGTACAAGTGTCTTGTATAGTGTTCTTTGAAAGAGTTACATCAGAGGTTGTGAAGTCACTTCAAAAGCTTTACCCAAAAAGAGTTGATGGATGGAGTATTGTGAATTCTGTTACATTTCCTTGAAAGTGTTTGTGGAATAATTTTAAATTAATTGATTCTCTGTAAAAGTCGTAGATACAAATTGTGGGCATTTTACTACGTTTATCAATTATTTCAGTGTTAGCTTCCACTAAAGTTGTTTTTGCTTCTAAGAAAGCCAATACAGAGTTAGTCAGTTATTCTTCTTCAAAAGTGTTGATGAGAGGATTGTAAAATATCTTATGGAACTTTGGTGCCTGTTGAGAAACGATAGTTTACAAGACACTAAATTAACTTCTGGATACTTAATATTTTTGTTTTTGTTTTCTAGTTGGGCAAAATGCTGAATGAATATCACATCAATATAACGTTTATTTTTTGAACAATGGACATTCTCTTATTTGTATTTTTTCCATATTGTGTGGAAATTGGAAGCATGTCATCATACAAAGAGTTAGGCCATTGCATCCTCGACTAGGGTCATTGGCAAACTGTTTTTTTTCTTCTTCTTTTTATCTGAACCCATCAGTAACTGGATATCACTGATCCATACATGTGTTGACAATCCGGGTTTGTCCATTACGTAAACTATTGGATCAGATTTGGTTGAGTCAAACTGATCCGATATATAATTTTTTTTTCCATGTATGGAAGGTTATTCCTGAACCCTATATATATTGATTTTCTCCAACTCTAGCCTCCACTCTAACTCCCTTCTAAACAAGCTCCTTCATTGTCAACTTCTCTTGGTTATCCCTTCAGCATTTCCTTCACCTGTCTTTTATTTCTTAGCGGTCTGTTGTTGATCAGGTATACTTCAGTCCTTATATTCTGAAGTTCTTATCATCACTATTTTGTTCCATTTAAGCTATTATTTTTATTTTTATTGCTTGTAGAGGAACTCCATACAATAATGTTTTTGACAGATAATTGGCTCTGATTGCAGGAAGATCTGATATTTCCTGAAAACTTCATCTTATAAAAAATCCTCAAGCTTGGTCTAGTTAATGGTGCTGAGCTAACTGTGATATGAGTTAATAAAGACAATTACAGTTGATTACTAGTTCAGTTTCAAGATCTGATTCAATCTGTACACCTTCGAATATTAGCTATATTATATCTATGTCAGTTTCAATATCTGTTTCATTTTCTTTTAGAAGATATCTGGTTAAATTTATACTGCTTTTGAATGTCATTTATGTTGGGTTTTTGTAGCTTAGATGTTTGATTATCAAGCTAAATTTGTTTCCATTCCTTTTGACTGTATAGGAATTGAATGTGCTCCACTCTAGTATGATTTATTTATTAATAATTTAATAGCATATCCTAAACAAAAAAGTATTGTGAAGAGAGGAAACAAATGTTTGCTGGTGTTTCCCTGATTGATTTATTTGTTATGCACTTATTTCTGCCTATGGTTTCAATCATCAGGCTTTTATCATCAGAGGGTTATCTTAGGCTATATGATTCAATTACTTTGATGTTAATTTCTTGTCCTGTATAAATAATGCTTCTTTTTTATAATTGATGCTGTCTTTTTTCTCATTGCTTGGATATGTACTAGATATGTGAGTTTTCAATTTTTGCATCTTCATTCATTTTCTAATAAGAAATTTGTAATGGCCAGGCAGAATATGGTTATTACTTTGTTTATTTTTATAATTGTCACAATCTTGTGTGAGTAGTTGTTTGGTTCTGTAAGCTTAATTATTTATATATGGATTATTTATAGGAAACCACTCCCTCCTCTCTATAGTCGGCCAGAATCAGGAACAAAAGATAATAGAGTATGCTTTTTTGATGTTTCGGTAAAGAAGGTATGTGCACCGTAAAGATTCATTAAGACTCTACTATCTTTACATTAGAAACAACTAGAAGTTGGAAATAAGAAAATGTGTCTGGTATTTTGAATACAAAAAGACATTGTACACTGGTTATCCTAGAAGATGCATGGTACCCTTCTTTTTTGAAGTTCGAAACAACTGGAAGCTGGGAAATAATTCATTTCCTTGAATTTCTCACAGGTTGATCTACTTTGCTATTACCAAGCAGCAAGCAATATATCCTTGAGGAAAAAGGAATGACAGGGATATATTCTGTTGAGCTGTCTTCACCTGATTCATGACTGTTGAAATATAGTAGAATCCCATGATAGTTATTCACAAGGTAACTTTAGAAATGAGGTCTGTCAGGTAAATATGGGATTTTGTCTCCAATGGTGATACAAAACAAACAAATATGCTTTCGATGCATTGGATGATGCCGGTGCCCACTCAGGGAGTGATTGAATGAATGTTCAAGAGGGCTTAGACATAAAAATGAGTAGATTCACAAAAAAAAGGGCTTGACAATATCCTGAACAAAAATAAATAGAAGAATAAAATATTTACATTTAAATGAAAATACTGCAAGTCCCAACTGATAAAGTTGTATTGCTTCTTTCACATCTCATATTGAGTGTTTATTTTAAAATGCGCAACTGTACATCATGATTATCTTCATACTTTGTGACTGACTATTTTGTTTGCTAATTTTTTTTTATTCTTATAACTATCATATTTTTTTTTTTCTTCACATTACATATTGCATATTATTTGAATTTGTATCATGATTATCATTATATCGTAAGACCAGCATTTTGTTTGCTCTATTCATTTTTGTTAATCTCTCGATGCCAAAGATTTTTCTCAAATTTCAATTGGTTTGTTATTTCTCTTCAGTTTCTGGTGTTCAAAGCCTTTCCTCCAGTGCGCAAAGTACCCCAGAGAAAAAAGGGCTTTCAGACGATGCTTCAAGAAGTCCAGAACTTCTCCAAGAGTTCCTAAAATCTGGTCCAAATAAGGAACTCCTTCGAAGTTGCTTTGACAAAGAGAAGAAACACTTGGCTTCCTCAACACGCAAAATGAGTGAAACTCATAAAACAAGTAATGGCACCATAAAGAACCATGAGTCAAGAAAAGCCTCTTTCGGTTCCCGGAAGCAAAACAGGAAGGGGGAAAACCCTATTCGATTCCATCCTCCACCTGAACTGACCCCAGAATTTGGTTGTTCTAACTCATGGATCTGTAAAAATTCTGCTTGCAGAGCTCGTTTATCAATAGATGACACCTTTTGCAGAAGGTGTTCCTGCTGCATTTGTCATTTATATGATGACAACAAGGACCCTAGTCTTTGGTTTGTATGCTCATCTGAATCTTGTCAGGGAGACTCCTGTGGGTTATCTTGTCATATTGAGTGTGCTCTTCGAGAAAAGAAGGTTGGGGTTGTTGATCTTGGGCAAATGATGCAATTAGATGGAAGTTATTGTTGTGCTTCTTGCGGTAAAGTTTCAGGGATACTTGGGTGAGTTACTTGCTTGTATCTCGTCAGTTATATGATAGATTTCATTTTTAGAAGCTGGATAATGGTCTTTCTCCTGTCTCAAATGTAATTTTCTATCATAGTAGCACCCTCTTATATAACCCATATAAATTTGATTGATGTTTTTTTTTTTTTCCCAACAAAATTTCCTGTTTTGAATAAAAGATTCTGATGTCCTCTACCTCATCCATTTCACCATGGAAAATGAACTTTCTTTGTCACCATAAAGGTTTCTGATACTTTTTTTTTTCTCCCGACATGTCTTTTCTCTGGGTAATGACTTCCGAGTGATAAACAGAATCCAAATGGAATAAAATTTAAATATAAGTTGAACTAGGGTGGGTACTCTTGGGTTCTCTACCTGCAAAATGAAAACATAGCTAAAACTGAAGCAGATTTATACTAATTACTATGTTTTGTAATCTTTGATGATGTGATAACTTTTTGCAGATGTTGGAAGAAGCAGCTGGTCATAGCAAAGGATGCTCGTCGTGTTGATGTCCTATGTTACAGAATATTCTTGAGTTACAGGCTTCTAAATGGGACTTCCAGGTTTAAAGAATTGTATGAGATTGTAAATGATGCCAAGGACAAATTAGAAACAGAAGTTGGTCCATTGGGTGACTCTGCCAATATGGCACGTGGAATTGTTAGCAGACTTCCTGTTGCAAGAGATGTGGTGAAACTCTGCTGTCACGCAATTGAGAAAGCTGATGAATGGCTGGTCAGTGTTTCTGATGTGAACCCAAATTGCAGAGGTTAGAACCCATAGTTTTTTTCTTTTTCTTATCATACTTGCTTTAGGAGCTAAATACGGAAATGATATCATTATAGATAGTTTCTACTTCACATTGAGAAAAGTGCAATGAGTTATGCAACAACATAATGGTTCACCATGCGGACTATCTCCATGTTAGATTAATGCAATGTCACTAAGCTTACTTTATTTGAATAAATTAGCCATAATTGTAACTGCACTTATCACTAGAGAACTGCAAAATCAATTTCCTTTCTAGTAAAATATTTCATTAAACATTTTTATTTAAGGGTAACCAAAGTTTGGATTAATTTTTTGTTGAGGAATGAGAATCAATAATCGGAATGAGAATGAGATTCTCATAATTCATATTTGGATTATGATTGTTTGGTCATGAGGACTCTCAAACAGTAGTCTCATTCCCATTCTAAAAGTTTCAATCCAAACAAGTTAGAACTGATTGATATACTTGTTGGTTCCCTCCACTTAAAATCATAAGCTTTTAGGTTGCAGTAAAGTTCAACAAATGGGTAATAGTGCTGCTAGAGGCCATTTGAACTTTTGTTGGTGTTTTTGTAAAAGTTGAAGCTATTTAGTGTTATGAACTGTGGTGTTTTATTCTAATGAATAAAACTTATTGATAGTTTGCCTATGAACTTTCTTGTGTTTTTAATTATAAGAGTTGGGGGAAAGAAACATATGATAGAAAAATCAGTTTCCCTTTTAAGAGTTGATACTTTTCCATTTCATATTTCTCCTTACTTTTCAAAGATTCAAACTGAGATTTGCTTTCTTGTTCTGCAGATTCACTTCCTCCTGCATGCAGGATCCTGTTTGAAGAAGTAAAATCTTCCTCAGTTGTAATCATTTTGTTTGAAGTGCCAACCATATCATCTGATGATATCGTGGGTTACAAGCTTTGGTATTGTAAGAGTAGAGAAGAGACGCATGCAAAAGAGCCTATTTGTGTCTTTCCGAGAACCCAGAGAAGGGTTATGATATCCAATCTGCAGCCCTGCACAGAGTACTCCTTCCGTATTGTTTCTTATACAGAGGCTGGTCATTTGGGCCACTCTGAGGCTAAATGTTTTACCAAAAGTGTAGAGATTATTCTGAAGAAATCTGATTCAGCGGCTGCTACCATGAATCATAAGAAAGAGAGTTCCTTGATTGAAGGAAGTTCTAATGAGAAGGAGTTCGGAACTGCATCAGCAGTCGACCCTTCTGCATTTAAGGTCCGAAACCTTGCAAAAGTCCTTCATATGGGCCGGGCTCAAAAGGAAGGGCAACTTGAGGAGTTGTGCACTGTCGATATGGAAAAATGTTGTGAATCAAGCAAAATGGCAAAGCCTCACACTGGGGAACAATTGCCGGTTGTTTCTCGTGGGCTTGATTTGAATGTTGTTTCAGTGCCTGATTTGAATGAAGAGCTTACCCCTCCATTTGAGTCCTCTAGAGATGAAGATAACGGGTGCACTTTGGTTCACGCTATTGAGGCAGATGACGATGCTGCTTCTCATGACATTATGAAGAACAACAATTTAGGTAGATCACATGGTAGTGTTGACTCCCAGGCTTGGACCAATGTACCAACTGGAGAAGTGCTGGCTTTTGATTCCCGAGCAGCATTGTGCAGGAAAAGGCCTGGTAGTGCCAATGAGGAGGCGCATGAGTCTGATAGCACTCTTATAAATGGGTCGCCGTTCCAGATCTCTGATGGCTCAGGCGGTTTAAACGAGAACTTTGAGTACTGCGTGAAGATTATCAGATGGCTGGAATGTGAGGGTCATATTGACAAGGAGTTCAGATTGAAATTATTAACATGGTTTAGTTTGAGATCAAGTGATCAGGAACGAAGAGTGGTCAACACCTTCATTCAAACACTGATTGATGATCCGAGTAGCTTGGCGGGACAGTTGTTTGACTCGTTTTCAGATATTATATCCAGCAAGAGGCAACGGAATGGATTTTGCAGTAAGCTGTGGCATTAAATTAGGGGTGATGCAGGATTGCTGCGCTTAGATGATAACTATTTTTTACCCGTCAAGTCAGGTCTGATTGTTTTGCATTGCTTGCTGCAACGTCTTTGTACAGGAGGAGGCATTTTTTGTTGATCACTGTTGGGAGTGATTCATTGGTACAACAGACTAAAAGATTTGGGTGGCTCACACACTGCAGAGACAAGTTGGTTTGAAAGAAGAGCTGAGGAAGCTCCTTGTTTTGAACAGGAGGTTTCAGGTTGTAAGGAGGGAGGCAGTTCTGATAACCCCAATTAATTAAATTCCAAAAAAGTAGGACTTAACCATGGAATTCTATTACTATACATTTATTTTATGCTTATTGTTATCAATTATCATTGCCTTCTCTCATTTAGAGAAGGGTACTTGAATTTATCCCTGGTGTTTTAATTTTTTCAAAGTTTTATGTTAAAACAAAAATGTTTAGTTGTTGTTTTAATTTATGCTCTGATTTTGTCCATCTATACCTTTGTATATATGGCGTGAAGTGGTGACTATGAAAATGCAAATGAAATGACTTACACAACATGGGTAGCTCTCCCCTTTTAACCCAAACCCCACTCCATCCGACGCAATGGAAATCGAACCCACGACCTCCCACATGGAGGGGTGTGTCTTGACCATTGCGTCATCTCTGAGGGACTTAACAACTCTTAATTTGCTATCAAAACAAGACTCGTTATCGTAACAAGAAATACTATAGTTTGTTATCTGCAAATTCAAGAGACCGCTGCTTTGAAAATCATGAGCAGCCGTAAACGAACCCTAACCAACTCTCAAAACAGCACAGAGAAAATAGGTTCTTTTGCAGAGTTTTGCTTTTAATTTCGTTAGGATCTGGGAAGTACACGTAAACTGATAAAAGAGGAGTGAAATAAAATAACTTCAAAATATGGGGGCACTTGTGTAATTATGTTACAATAGAAGTCCCGAGTGTTAACTTTAACAGATGGGATAGGCCGAAACGCTATCGTTGTGGCTAAGCGGATTGGATTTTCAAATGATCATATTTTATGGGACGTAACACTGGAACTTGAGGTTCACACACTCTCATTTCCTGCATCTTCCTCTCTCTCTAAGATGCAAATTCTTCATGCTCCATCTTCACCATGTCACTTCTTCCAGAGCTCAAAGTCAGCACTTACAGTAAAAGCTGGTATTTTCTGAAACTTGGGGTTATATATTTAAGCTGTTATTAGCTCAAGGTTCCAATTTGGCTCAAACTTTATTCCTGGGTTCTTGTAGGACTACATTTTCAGGAGAAATCTTCTTTAGTTTTATCCACTAATTGGTCATGTAAGCACCAGAGAAATGAAATTCCTACGCATAAAGGGCCCATTTTGAGCTGCATAGCAACTAAAGCAGCTCCTGTCGAAGGTAATTTCACTACCCTTTTCCCATGCACACTCATGAATTTATTGACAAAAATCCAGGTGCTGAAATTGCATAATTCACTGTTATAAGGCAGAGGCATAGATTTGTATGTTTGTTTGAGAGCCAGAGTTGTACAATTTGATCTCTAATGTATTGTGTCCGAAGACTGAGAAAAATTAGAGTAGGCTGAAATTGAAAGCAAGAATAAAGACCTGATTTGGTCTGGTAATGTTGTTTCTATAACGTTCTCTTACCATTATCTATATCCTACCAACTATAGGCAAAACAGAACTTCTAAGAATGGGTATGTTTTACTCCCTCTGTCCCAAAATGACTTTCCTGTTTCTCTTGTATTTTGTCCCAAAATCAGTGCTTTATTTCCTTTTTAAATAGTTTGTTATGCATGAATTACCAATATTGTCTCTATAATAAGTTAGTATATTTTAGAGTTTGTTACAACACATGTTCACGGGGATACGAAATATTAATTAGCTTCTCTTTAGTTTTTCTCATAATAGAAACCAAGACTCTCATTTTGGGGTGGAGAGTGTTTATACTTTATTTATTTGGGTTGGTTAATGTCATTTTAGTATTTGATGGGTTTCTGTCATTAGCACTGCTTTTAAACTTCTGAATTATGTATTTTCTTTTTGAGATGTTTGTAATTTCTTTTTGTTTTGGGATCATTTGTAGTTGGTGCTTCTTCTGTATCAGCTGAAAGTGATGTACTGAAAGCATTGTCTCAAATCATTGATCCAGACTTCGGAACTGACATTGTGTCATGTGGATTTGTGAAAGATATGCAAATAGAGGAAGCTTTGGGAGAGGTCTTTAGAGGACGGTTGTGCAAGTTTCAAGATCGTACATATATAGGATAATGTCCCAACTAATACATTTTGATTTGGCATCTCAGGTTTCATTTCGGTTAGAGCTCACTACACCAGCATGTCCAATCAAGGACATGGTAAATGACACAATCACACCATTGTTTGATCAAGAACTGACATAGGTTTGGAATAGTAGCTAGACTTTTTTGTTTCACGATTTTGATTAAAATTGAAATGTGTGGATGAATTTTAAAACCTATTCCACTTCTTTCTAATTTTTTGTTCTTTGTCGCCCTTGTCAATTTTCAGAATTTTTTTGCATATCATTATTATTTGCTATAATATCTTTTGTGCTTTCATTGAACGAAATATTTACATTGCTCAATTTCTGTTATAATGTGGAAAGTCTGACTCAAGTTTAATTGCTACTCAGTTCGAGCAGCAGGCAAATGAAGTGGTGGCTAAGCTTCCTTGGGTGAAGAATGTCAATGTGACAATGTCAGCACAACCCGCAAAACCTATCTTTGCAGGGCAACTTCCTGCGGGATTGCAAACAATATCGAATATTGTTGCAGTTTCAAGCTGCAAGGTATGCCATTTCTTCAGAAGAAGAGATTTGGGGGAAGGGGAGCTTAGCTGAGAAATGGGTGTTTCATTAAGACTAACATTCATTTTATGAGGTCTGTTGTTGAAATTATAATTGATAATGTGACCCATTTTCTAACTAGCAGAAGTGTAGATTACTTTATATACATTTTTTTACCCATGCTGATTGTGAAAAACTTTGCAGGGTGGTGTTGGTAAATCAACTGTAGCTGTAAACCTAGCCTATACTTTGGCAGGTATGGGTGCTAGAGTTGGCATCTTTGATGCAGATGTCTATGGTCCAAGTTTGCCAACGATGGTCTCTCCTGAAAACCGATTGCTAGAAATGGTATTATTTTGACATTCTGAGTTTATTCAAACATACAGTTTACTGAAGTACTATAATTATGACCGTTTTAAAATTCCTTACAGAACCCAGAGAAGAGAACCATAATTCCAACTGAATACTTGGGAGTGAAGTTGGTGTCTTTTGGATTTGCAGGACAAGGTCGTGCAATAATGCGAGGCCCTATGGTTTCTGGGGTTATCAACCAACTTCTGACCACTTCTGAGTGGTATGGTGTCTTCTTAAACTAAAATAGCACTGGCTTGCTCGAGATTATATTAAGGTTGAATACAATTAGGGATTTTTGTGAGAATCCAATTTAAAAGGATCTGTTTATAGGTTTATGTGTTCTTTTGCTGTATAGCATCTACGTGACTTGAGCTAGAAAATTTATTAAATGTTTCATAGGAACCTTAATTATAGTTCTCCTGTCTATATTTTGTCTTCAATTGTACCATTTCAAAGATGTGAGTGGTCGTATCTGCAAGATTTTGTCTTGATTGAATCTACTTTGCAGGGGAGAGCTGGATTACCTTGTTGTTGACATGCCCCCAGGAACTGGTGATATTCAACTTACTTTATGCCAGGTTCCAATATTTTACGCTTGTTTACTTGGTTCTTTGATTTTTTTTAATATCTAACTAATTATTCATTTTGTTTCATTGACACATGTTAATTTTCTTATTACTCTTGAAGCTTGGCATCAAAGCATATCTGTGCCAGTATAAATAAAAAAATTGTCATACCTTTCTCAACTGCATTAGTTTCTGAGTTGTGCATGATCAAATTTTCAGGTACTCCCATTGACTGCTGCTGTTATTGTTACTACCCCTCAGAAGTTAGCATTCATTGATGTTGCGAAAGGAGTTCGCATGTTTTCAAAGCTTAAGGTTTGCATTTCTACCATACAATCACCTAGGGGTTCCTCGTAAAACATCTCCTTGTAATAGGAAGAGACAAGTTAATAGTGCGTACAAAAAACATTGTTTATGTAACAAAACCTTACAAATATTTGTTCTCTGTTCATGCGTGTAGGTGCCTTGTGTTGCTGTTGTTGAGAATATGTGCCATTTTGATGCTGATGGGAAACGATACTATCCATTTGGTAGAGGTTCAGGAGCGCAGGCATGCACATTATATCTACCGATTAATTTTACTTGCTCTGTTGAAAATTTGGAGAATCTTGTGTCATAATATTAAACTTACACTTCTGAAAATTGGATTGTTTGCAGGTTGTCGAGCAGTTTGGGATCCCTAATCTATTTGATCTTCCCATCAGACCAAATGTACGTCCTATTCTAAGTATTGTAACTGAAACTTCTGTATGATGTAATTTATGTTAACTAAAACACTCTCTTTAGAACTTAAATAATACTTCCTCCATCCTAAAATGAGTGACATCTCTCCTTTTTAGGAAGTTAGTTATGCATAAATTACTAATAGTATCCCTTGAGTCAGAAGCTAATACACTCATTTTGGGACAGAGAGAGTAATACTTTTACGATAGTTTTCAATGGCTTTCCTACATGTTTTTATAGTCCTGATGAATACTTTTCAAGTTGCCACCTGTTTCTCTGATGAAATTGAAGTCATTATTCCCAAAAAAAAAAAAAAACACGTTTGAGTTATGTATAGCACTTTGGCTTTTGTGCTAATACTTTTCGGTGGTAATGTCTTGGTAATAATTATTTCCTAGCACTCATATTTTGGTATTTCAGTTTCCTCTTAGTAGTTTGTTACTTATCAGGAAATGTGGAAAGTCTAACATATGCACTGGGCAAGGAAATTCAAATTTGAAAATGTTAATTTGTTTGATTTTTGATAGCTATCTGCTTCTGGAGATAGTGGAATGCCTGAAGTGGTGGCTGATCCTCTCGGCGAAGTTTCTCAAATCTTTCAAAACCTTGGAGTTTGTGTTGTGCAACAGTGTGCCAAGATTCGGCAACAAGGTATATCCTATAACCAATACTCTCATAAGGATAACAGTTTTGTCTAGTCCTCGGAGAGAACTATAACCAAACATATGGCCTGTTTTGATATTGAAAGAAAACTCCAATATTGCTAAAAAAATATGAACATTTGTACTTTGTACAACAACATGTTGCAAATTTCAGTTTTCGAAACCGATACTGATTACTGATAATTTTCTGAGATTGTCAAGAACTAAAACTTTGGTTGGGCTTCTTCGTTTGCTTCTAATTATGCTTACCAAAAATCACATCCGATTATCAGAGTTTCGCAAATTATTGGGTTTGCATTTTATTTAAATAACACTTTTTTTTTATTCCAGTGACAACAGCTGTCACTTATGATAAATCTATAAAGGCAATCAGGGTGAAGGTACCGGATTCAGATGAAGCGTTTCTTCTACATCCTGCAACTGTTAGACGGAATGATCGGTCTGCCCAAAGTGTGGTATGTGGTGATTTCTCTTAGTCAGTTAATTTGTACATTTCCACACTGTTCTGAATGAAAGAACTAATACAGTAATACTATGTTGGATTAGAATATATATATGCTCTTACACGATAACTTAGTCATTATGGCTTGGCACTGCTATGAAAGCAACTTTTTTGTTTTTATAAGATTCAGTTTAGCCATTTAATTGTATGGTCGGAGTCTCAGATCTTCCACATTACCAACTAAATTTTATTCGTGAACTTCTTTTGGGACAGGATGAATGGACTGGGGAGCAAAAACTGCAATATAGTGATATTCCAGAAGATATTGAACCAGAAGAGATCCAGCCCATGGGAAACTATGCCGTCTCAATTACATGGCCAGATGGATTTAGTCAGGTGACTTGTGTTTATATTATGAATTCCGCATAAAAAGAACTTATTACTCCTTCCGTACCAAAATGAGTGTCCATAATTATATATTGAGAAAAATTAAGAAAAAGTTGGTCGGTGTGGTATATTTACTCTTGTATCCTCACGATCTTGTCTTATAAGTTATAGCAAACTTAAGAGATACTAACTTATTATAAGAAGATTAATGACAATTCATGCATATTTAACTTTCTTAAAAAGGAAAGAGTACACTCATTTTGAAACGGAGAGAGTAGTATTATTGGTATTTTTTAGTAAGAGGTGTCAACTTTATAACATCTCCGTTTGATCAGCATTGAGAACTTGTTGCTGCAGTGTCTTGCTTAGCCAGCGCAAGCAAATTCACTTATTTGGTATTGCAAAAATGTTTTGAAACCCACTTAGCTAGATTTGCCGTTTTGTGAACCAAACCTCTTATATATAATATGGCGATGAACCAATGAACTGTAGACTTAGGTACAAAGTATCTTGACTCCTAGGTATTTGCCACTGCATAATAGTTGATTTTTATTAGTTGAATGTTCCAAATCTTCTCAACTGGTGCTCTTAATGGCTACCCATAAACACGCACACATTCAGCTTCCAAATTGTGTATTCTTTTTTGTGTTACTCTGTACCTTTCATCGTTGATTTGCTTTACTATGCTCGCTAGTGTTCCTACATTACACGAGTTATATGCATATTCTCTTTCTAGACTCTGTAATTGCTTTCTGATGCTTTATTTTACGCTGCAGATTGCTCCCTATGATCAGCTGCAAACAATGGAACGATTAGTGGATGTTCCTCAGCCAGCAATTGCACAGGCATGATTCTGTTGGTATTAATCGTATGCTATGACTTGATCGCCCAAATTGGATGGACGACATCAACGTCCTTACAAGATCAGCTTAGGATTCTTGGCTCCTATATATATAGGTCTCATAAAATTTCAAGTGTTGAATCTTGAGATAGTGTAGACTTTAGAGAGAATGTGATAGATCCTCCTATAAGTCAATTGCCTGAATTGTAGAAGTCAAAGCAAGAGCAACAAAAAGCTCAAAAAGTCCCATCTCTTTTTGTTCTCCAGAAATTTCCTTCTTTCTATTGAATTTGGATTATATTGAATGCAAGAAAAGTATACAAACTGCAAGGTTGGTTCTGTTTAATTCACTTCAAAAATTTCAAGAAAGATACCACCAAGCGCGTTGATCAAGTGACATGAACTGTTTCATCTTAATCTAATCCCGAGCCACTTGCGGACCAACTTTGAATACCTCGTGGCAAAACAATTGCAATTAATGGCAGAGTTAGAGGTGGGCAATGGTATATAATGATGTACTCTAACTTTGTAAACAACATATTATAAAATTGTTAAAAATATATTGTTGTGGGGTTTACTGGTGAACGATTTCTTTAAACAATTGAGTACTGCCCCTCCATTTTTAACACCGGCTCCGCCAATGGTTGCAATTGTAATTAGAGGTGAGGTCAGAGGTGGGGACTAGTCAACAATAGCAGAGCCTTTAATTCTTAAAAATTAAAATTAGTACACATGAGAAAAAGGAGGATTGAAATATACATAAATGAAAAATTAAAAATAAAAGATCTTTATACATTTCTATGGAGTGGTTGTTGATGGGTTAGCTCAGTATTTAACAACGTTAGGAACCGTCCTTTAAATAGCATATCTGTTTGGAGATATTTCCAAAAATAGAGGCTCTGTTTTTGCTACTTTGGTTGGATGACAATAGCTTGAGAAAAGCAAATTGAAATGTCATTGTCTTTTTTATGAAGAAACAATAATGGATCTGATGAATCTGATATACTAATAAGTTTAGTTCCACATCTCTTCATTGCTTTAAATTTTCAAGCTAACCTTTTGTCCCCTTTTTTTCCTTTGCCTTTACTAAACAATTAAGTTTCAACGAGTAATTACCTTCTCACAAATTCATTAGGTTTACGTGTGTTAAATTTGATGAAGTGTCGTCTACTTATAAATTTGATTTTTCAATCTTTTACTATTGTTGAACAAATGTTATATTTTATATTTTTAAAACTTAAATATAATAGTAAGCCTAAACAAAATCAAACAGAAAATCTTTAAATAAGTATTTTAGACTCTCCACACAGTTATATAATGTCTTGTTGGGGCGTTACTTTACATGAGCTAATAAAGATTGATCGTTTTTGTTTTTCGAAAGGTGAATATGGTTAAGAACTTGGTCTTGAATTGTTCCCAACCTTAAATGGAGTCGGGCTAAAGATATGGATACAAGGCTTGTGTCATTCATTTCAAAGCGCGAGCAGAGAACTTGTAAAAGGCGGGTCCGCTGCAAGTCATCATTTGCAGCCTTTAACTCAAAATTTGTTCCAAACTCGAACGCGTTGAAACTCTATCATAAGTGAGTTTTGGATATCGAAGCTATGGATCGGCGGAAGCATCACGTGATTAGCGTTGGGTTAGTAAATGCGATTAGAACTATGGGCGTGCCCGATGCGGCCACCTAGGCAACTTGATCCCTTAGGGTTTCTAGTTCTCCTTTAATGTAATTATAGACTTATGTGGTCATCTACAATTATCCTAATATTTTTTATATAGGAAAAGTATTTTTTCATGTATCTGTTTTACATGTATTTTAACATGTAGTTTATACAATAAATGAAAATGTTTAGGGTGGAAAATGAAGAAGTTTCAATCTACTAATGAATTCG
>JAYMTK010000132.1:0-30423 GCA_036897405.1 Pelargonium myrrhifolium | reverse complement strand
ATCCCAGGCATCAAAGTCCATTGACAATATATTTGAAATAATACTGCTCTCTCCTTTATCTACAATGGTGCCATTAACACTGGAAGCACCATGTGATCTTCCCATGGGCGACTCACTCGTATAGTTCGGAGGAAGATACGAATGTTCAGCAGTTCTATTCAAAGCAGTGGCACTAGCAGAATTTTCTCGATGTCCAAGGAACCCGTTACTAGTTGCGGAAACATTGGATGCATATAAAAGTGGCCTGTCCATAGCACTTTTATCTACAAATAGAGGATCAGCATTTAGAGTTGCAGCATCAGAGGTCTCACATTGTTGTATAGAATGGGACCTAGAAAGATTTGAACCATGTATCAAATTAGCTGAATTAGTCAAATATGTCGAGTGATTCACAACTTCCGGATCCTTGAGTCTTTGACTCTCGAATGATAATATATCCTCTTCAATGTTTGAGAATTGAGTATTGACATCAGGTTGTACTGCTGAAACACAAACTCCTTCGGATTTAGTAGGAGAATGTTTTGAAGGTACAGGTGAAGTCAAAGATTCTCTATATTGCTCATTATAATAATGTTGTGAGACTTGACTATAAGGTTTGCTCAATCCTTCATCAGTAAATGAACTGGTTCTGCTTATACCAGGATGCTCATTCCTCCCATTTTTATCAACTCTCATTGATGACATATCAGAACACAGGTTCTGGATCTTCTCATCTGTGGCAATTTGCTCATCTTTTTCGGTAGCAAAACTAGAAGGCTGATCAAAAGAATCAAAAGAATTGGTAATGTTTGACATCTGACTATTGCCTCTATCATTGTCCTTTGAAGCAGGTAATGAAGATAATTGGTCATTGAAAATCCTGGACGAAGCAACTCCATCGGGTGTAGCAGATTTCTCTGGCTTAGCATTCTGGTAATCAAAACCAACTTGCTTCAGGGGTTTTAGAGGTTCTGATTTAGCTTTTCCAACTGTTATGTGACTTTCTACATGTGGTGTTGGTTTCTTTCCTACATCACTTGGCAATATAGGACTCTGAACTGTGCTTGCAACTGCTGACGAAAATGGCGATGCAGCACTAGTTGAATCAGACTTAAGCTTAGCAGGACCATTTGAACATACTGAACTTGCAGCTGATGATTGGCAGTTTGAAGTACGCATCCCCCTATGCAGAAAATTTAGAATATTTAGAACCATTAACTAGCAATTAGCACAATTAGCAAATTAGGGCTACAGATAAGACATAAAATACCACGCAGCGGAAGCAGGAAGAGGCACTGATCTGCTAGAACTAGAACTTCCATTTGGTGGAGAACTTCTAGCAACTGAAGTTGTAGTCTGATAATAGACAAAATGCATTTGAACAAAAAGATCAGAATAAAAAAATATGTTGATAGTGCATAAACAAAATTGTGCCACAAAATAATACTCTGTCCCATAATAAGTGTCTTGTTTCACTTGAATGTTTGACCCAAAATGAGTTTCTTGTTTCCTTTTAAGGAAGTCAGTTATGCATGAATTACCAGTAGTGTCCTTAAAATAAGCTAGTTGGTATTCCTTAAGTTTGTTACAACACGTGCAGGAGGATAGAAGAGTAAATATACAACACTAACTTTTTCTTAATTTTTCTCAAAATAAAAAGTAGGACACTTATTTTGGGACGGAGGGAGTAGAACAATGCTCAAAGCTAGTTTGCATTACAATTGTTTTAGCAAGTGAATTACCACATACATGCAATGCATGCTTTCTATATGACCTCAAGATAAAACAAAATTTAACATGAAAACAGACTACACAGAGACTAATGGATAGGGAAATGTGACACTGCTAAGAACTCACATTTGAAGCATTTTTAACAATAGGTTTTCCTGCGGAAGCTGAACTGCTATGGAAATTATCATCTGTTGGTGAAGGCAATACACTTCCTGATCGTCGCTGTAGACTGTATGTAGCACCGGTGATCTGTTGTACTCTATCCCTTCAAAACCACTATGCAGGTTAATCAAGCATCCAATGAAACACCACAATATTTATGTGGAACAAAGACCTGAAATATAAATAAATAACTGTGGCAGTAAAATATTGTGAAGCAATCTTCAAGGAAAAGAATTTTGAATATACCTAGTGTATTGTGAAATGATTTCATCTTTAGTGAAACTATCCTCTTGAGAACCAACTTCATGCAAATATAGACAATCAGGATTTGTGCAAGCCTGAAACCAAGAAAATTTAAACATTTTTTTAGATATCATGTTGTATTTGAGCTCTGTATGTCATACCACTTTAGCAGAAGTAGAGATCATACCACATTCCTCAGCCATGCATGGCAATATTTAGTGGTCCCAAAGCATGCCCTGAGACAATGAGCAAAAAGAAGATAAGGTGAAGAAAAGGTTGCAACTCACTGCACAAACATCATAGGCAATTGAACGAAAAAAGAAATACCTTAATGATCTACCATCCAAGATGAACCCATGTACAAATTGAATACAACGAACAGCCTCCTCCTCTTTTGAATATGTAATATATCTAACAACAAAAAATGCAAACAATAAAAAATAAAAAAAGAGGATAAACAATAACAAACAAACAGCATACATCTGAACGTCATGAGCATTAGAGTACTAGAAAAAGGTATGATATATTTTAGCCAAGCTCAAAGTCCCTGACAAAGATATTTTAACTTACACACTACAAGTACTATTTGGAAATTGTTGAATGACACCAGTTGCCGTACGCGACATGGAAACTTTTAAAACTTTACCATACTGACCAAAATACTCTCTTCGCTGGAGAAGCTGCATAGAAATTAAAAACATGTTAGTTCCAACACTGATTTATAGAAACATATTTATAAATGCAGAAAACGACACAAACGTGTTATAAAATAAGATAAAAAGAGAGGGTGAGGGATGATATACATCTTCATCTGCAAGATTAAGTGGCAACCCAACTATGTAGACAAGGTTTCTTTGAATCACTCGTACACTGCTGAGTTGCTTCCTTCCTTCCAATGTTTTGTTCTTTGACTTCTGTGACTTGCCTTTTCTCTCTGAACTAGTTTCAACCACCAATCTGAGATATGTTCAAAATGTCAGTCAATTACTATAAAATAAAAAATTCTGTCACCAACTAAACTAATTCCAGTAAAACAACAACCTCTCACAGTTCGCAGCAGTTCCTACAATTTTTTCTTTGTCATAGGGGGTACGGCATGCAGGACACCTGCCCTCTGTGTCATCCTTCTCAGCCATATCCATAATGTGGTGCCAACACCAAACGCAGATCTGCAGTGAATTCACATAATCCAAACACAATTATTACAAACAAAATTCAGTCAATAAGGAGAAAAAAAAAAGTAGCTAGGATTTAAAAAAATATATTTATTCTAGTGTTCCCATAATTTTATTAACAGTACAAAGCCCATACATTATCATCATTGTAAGTGAATACTTCTCAGACATACTATGAGCTGAGAAGTAGCTATCATGCCAGGATTATTACCATATTTGAACATCATATTTACATCAACCTCAATAGTCAATAACACTAAACCAAATCTGTAACTATTCAGTGATACTAAGCAGTTAAATATGACAGATAAGTACGCTTCAATTGACCAATGTATTTTGCAAGTTCGCCAAAATTACTTACAAGGTCCTAGTATACATAGTTCGGTAGCATTTGATCATTTCAAAAATCAAAGAAACAAGCCTAAAGAAGATGTAACAAGGATAGGCAACTACTGTAAAGAGATATAATAACACAATAGAAAACTATATATACTGACTATAGGGAAAACTTTCCAAAATCATAGTAAGTGACGATATACTAATAAATTGTAATCAGAAAATTAAATGAGATTAAAGGTAAATAAAACCCATAGCCTACTCACAATTATTAATGTTAGTTGATAAGTGGACATACAGCAAATGAAACTTGAAATGAGTATCAAATCCATTAACAACTGGTTACAGGTATAATCATAATAATTGGACAACATGTTCTACAAAAAAGGATATCACTCATAACCCTAACAATGAGCAACATTTAGTCACATAAGCAAAATATTATGGCTCAAAATAAAATCAATAGCCTGCTATAAATTAGTAAATAACGTAATAATTGAGATGTTAAATGTTAATTGGGCAAACAGCAAATGAAATTTGAAATGAGCATAAAATAGCTTATTCGAGTTGAATGAACATCTAAGGTAACCATGGGGAGGACAATTCACTCAACAACTATGTTGGCTGAAGGCATGATATTGAACACAATGACTAATACAGTTTAGGCACATCAACCTTACCTCATAACCACATTTGCATGGCTTCAATTGCTGATCAGTCAAGTCCATCTCCTCTGCACAAAGTGGACAAGTCTTTTCTCCCTCGTCACTCATGATTGTCCTGAGAGAAACAGAAAAATTGAGCACCACAGCCACATAACAATTCCACCAACAGTGGAACAAAACAAAAATCTAACAACCTAGAACAGTTTTTTGTGAAATTAATTCAACTTTTCAATGTTTCACTCATTCAATAAAAAAATGGCAGGAACAAATGATCCAGGGAGTGAACCTCCACTGCATCCGATCCACATTATTGATATTGCAATGCGATATACAAAATTATACAACAAAAAACAAGGCAAGTAAATCACAAAACATAAAATTAGGTAAAACAAGAGCCAGCTAAACCTAAAATGAATATCCGCATCAATACAATCCAAAACCAGACATAAACACATAATTCAGAAATAGATCAGACAAAAATCGTACATAAACATGTCACAAACCAAATAGAACATAAACGATTTCAATTACAAAGAATTAAGAAAATAACCAAACACGAATCTCCACAACCTAATCTGCGGCATGCAACAGGTACAATGATGAAGGAATAAGTCAACCAGCATAGCAGGTCAGAGAAACATATCATAAATAATAATAAAAAATCGGATTAAATATACAATCCTAAGAAAAAAACAAAGAGAAACGAGCGAGGAAATTAGGGATCTTGTGTGAGGAGATCGGGAGTGATGAGATTGGAGATGGAAACTTAGGGTTTTGAGTATGGAGAAAGGTGACTTACAGTTGAGGATCGAGAAGGCGATGATGAATCTGTGAGGATGAGATTGTGAGAAGCGCACGAAAAGCAAAAGGCAGAGAGAGAACGAAAAATTGAGAGACGAAAATATAACCACGAGGTGTTTTTAAGAAGAGAAGAGAGACGATGGTGTTTGGATGGCTTTTTTGGCTGCTGGTTTGGCACTATGCGTCGCTGTCATTTAAATGTTGTGTATTTTCATATCATGCCCTTAAATTCTTATAATGATGTTATTGACCCACCTACAATTCTACAAATAGGCCCATTTTCTAAACTGTGCCGTTTTTGTTTTTGACCACCTATTGGGCCCATAGGCCCATACCCATTGTCCACAGAGTTAGCTACTACTCACTAGGTTTTTTTTTTAACGAACTACTTGGTGATTGTTTGGGAACGAGTGTACAAAAGTTGATGGAATAAAAGGAAACAAAAGGAGGTAAAATAAACTTTTGATGAAATAAATATTTTAATAATTGTTGGATAATATTAGTTGTAAAAAGAACTTTTGATAATGTTTATTGTTTGATAAAATATGAGTAAAATGTATTTTGAATATGTGTAATTATCAAAATGACATGAGATTTAATATATATTCTTAGTTATTTAGGGGCACAATAGTCTTTTCCTCTTTCTCTCTCTTCCTTTTGCTCTAGAAGTTAAGTTTTACCTTCTTCAAAAGATGAGTTCAAAAAGGAGTTTTGTCCAAAAGCTCCTTTTCAATCAAAAATTACCTAAGCGAATTCCTCCATTGAAAATTGACTTAATCCTAAACGGCATGCTCAAAATGAGGCAAAAAGTGTTTCGCAAACAAGCCCTTACTAGTTGGTACTCATTCGCTCTCATAAATAAAAAGTTAAGTTGAACTGAATCTTACTATCTTTCAATTATTGACTCTTAAGTGTCGCATCATTCGATGGGCGATTGAAGAAACTCAACTTTTAAATAAACTAACTTTCAATTAAATCATCTATAAAATTTAATTTTTTGTGGCATCGCTCTCTAAACTAATCTCTTCAACTAACATTTAGGTCATCCAAGAAGCTCTATTGCATAGTCCATGCTACGACATCACTCTCCAAACGAATCTCCTCAATTATTGTTTATGTCACCGAGCAAGGTTAGCTATATTGTCCGTTAACGAACTCGAATGCCATGATCCAAAGCATCTCTCCCCAAATGAATCTCATCAACCATCATTTGGGTCATCAATAAGCTTTGTCTCACTGTTTATACCCCCATAATCACTTCCCAAACGAATCTTCTTAACGATCATTTGGGTTATAAATAAAAGAAAAAGAAAAAGTATTGTTGTTTCATTTATGCCGTGCCCTCAAAAAAATCATGTGAGAGCTAATAAAAAGCTATTAAACTCATCAACACTTCCATGAGAAGACCCAGCAAAGCCTGTTTGATGAGGAAGCTGGGCTACTTTGAATTGTAGAATAAAGACAGACCATTGACCCAACACATCTTAATGGACCGATCTTAGTGGGCTATGATTTTTCACTCGTTCACTACAATTCTTTTAGATAACTTGACTCCAAGCTCTCCTAAGCCCGTAAACGAGAAGGAAAAAAACAAAAAAAAATACTTTTTATTTTTCCCAGTCTATACCATGGGTTCAGAGCGGCCCGAACTTTGGCGGGTAGCACATTTAATCC
Source organism: Pelargonium myrrhifolium (assembly GCA_036897405.1). NCBI lineage: Eukaryota > Viridiplantae > Streptophyta > Magnoliopsida > Geraniales > Geraniaceae > Pelargonium > Pelargonium myrrhifolium. The sequence goes on along the minus strand of JAYMTK010000132.1, from coordinate 23,657 downwards.
GTTTGACCACACTCAAACGAGATTGGTTTACAAATTAAAGATTTCACCTCAACCCAAGAATGTGTTGAGTGAGGATCGAAGACGTTACATTTTCCTAATAACAAACATTTCAAAATCCGGATTCGGGTCCAACTCAATATTTATTAGTATAGTGAAGATAGATCCTTTTGTCATTTGTGACTTGTTTAATACACGAGATTGACACAAATAGGACCGACTTTTAAAAATAATTGAGATAGACAACACGAACATGATATAATTAAACTAAGAGTAATATAAGCATTAGTTGACTATTTAATTTTATATCAGTTGCAATCTAAACTACATAACTTTGAGTTTTAAAAACTGATAAGATGACGACACCTCATTTAAAACCATGGATCCGGACAGGTCGCTCCGCTTCCACAAATTCACTTTGGTGAGTAAATAAAATTGAATGAAGTGTCATCACCTCATTGGCTTGGTTTAAGTTGCAACTGATATAAAATTATATCAGTAATCTGATGCTCATTTTACTTTTAAACTAAACTCAAACATACTGATATTCTTGTTTGATCACAGTTCATGATTCAAATCGCTAGTTATAATTTCAAGACAATTTAAAAATTGTAACTACTTGTAATCACGCGACTTACTTGTCGTTTTGAAGTATTGCATAGCTTTAAAATCTACTTCTTTTGAGCATAGTTTTACCTATTGATGTGATGTTGGAACTACAAACTTATTATTCTTTTATCTCTTCCTAATTTGTTAAAAAGATGAATGAAATGATTGTAGAATTTTTCTCGACCTCCATAGTTTTCAAATTCGAGGGAGATAAGTTGCAAGAAATGAGATTGGAATCAACATTTGAAGATTGAATAGAGTTGCCGAATCAAATAGTTTGTCACTAATATATTTAAACTTTTATTTTTATAAGACTAGTAATGTCTTGACCGCGGTAGACTTTTAGTTTTGAGATAAATAACTCAAATTAACACTGTATAGTTGCAAACACCTTGAACTAGTATAAACACGAACTCCACGTTTAGAATATTGAAACCATTGATTGGTATAAGAAAACTTAGTCATCTTATTGATTGAATCTTTACCGATGTTTAAAGATAAGAGAAATGAAATCATTGAAAGTTTCGTGCCTCCAATTCTAAGAACAACACCTGAGTTTTGTTTTGTTTTTTGTTTTTTTGTTTTTCCTTCAAGAGTGGTGTAGTAATGTGTCAAAATCTCTAGGTTATGATTAAAAGACAAAGTCTATTGTCTAAACACTATTGGTTCCTTTTTTCAAACTTGTATATATACGTCTTGAAAGTTTCTTACGCCGTTACAAGATAGGATTTCGGCGCCTTTATTCATAAAAAAACAAAAAAATAAAAATTGAGTTCAATATCTCAAGAACATCCAGACACACACTAAGAAGCAAACCTAGCCACTTAACATATTTTAAAACACCTCGTATTGAAAAGGAAGTTGAGATTGATAGAGACAAGGAACTCTTAATCTGCTTGTGAATATTAGTGTTGAGCTTGCACTCAATTTGTGGGAAGAAATTCAAATTAATTTGAGAGCGTAGAACAAACTAGTCGAAAGTAGAGTTGACAATCTGGACCCAAACACGTGGACAACGAGATTAAACCCGACCAACTTTCAAGCTGTATTGGACAAATTCATATGATTCGACACATTTTATGCAATACAAACTGAAATCCGACTCGACCAAAAGCCCAATTTATCAACTCCAACTTAAAGAGATCAGTAAAAGTCGAGTTAACTAATGCCTAATTACCTCACGCAAACATGAAAATTTATGATCATAATATATTTTCATTTGACAGAAACAAATTCACGTTATGAATTTGTTCTTCATTGGTTCATTGGTAATTCATAAATTTGTTGGAAAATTTCAATTGTTTATTATTTATATCGTTGTGTTGTCTTTTGCTTAAAATGGATGGTCCAACATGATCATGCTTTAAATAAAAAACAATTAAATAGTCTCATAATCAGGGCCATGTGCATCAGAATTTGCGGCTACTTGTGAAATTTACGTAGGTGGTGAAATTGGTGCAACAACATAACATGCAACGTTAACGTAACGTAAAAATATAATAATTTATTAATACAGGACAATAATAAAATTAAATAAACAAATTAATATTTTTATTATATTTTTATTTTTGAAATAAATAAATAATTTAAAATTTAAAATAAACCACGGGTGAAATTCATATCTAAAAGATAAATAAGATTGAATTAAGCTAGTTCAAAATTTAGATTTGAAAATGAAATTTAAAATAATACAAATATAAGGTCTAAGATGACATAATTAAACTTCAAATTTATGATTTGAAAATGAAATTTAAAATATTACAAATATAAGGTTTGAGATGACAAAATGGCGTTTGAGATAACAGTAAGATTCAAATTCAAATTTTAGTGATTCAAAATATTAGGTTTGTTTTGATTTAAACAACAAGAGTATCTAATTTTTGTGTGGTTAATTAACTAGTGGTAGTTTCTTTTCTTTTTCTTTTTTTCTTTTGTGTGGGAAGAAAATTCTAACTTTTATTCAAACCATTTCATAATGAATCAAACAAATGACTTTTAAGTCTTTTAAAAGAGACTACCAACTCTCTACAATAGTGCAAAACATAGAGCTTGAGAATCTAACTAATACGTGAGCCATTTTATTCACGTATAGATCGTCAAATAATAAATTTATAAAAGTATACACTCTCAATTTTTAATATTGTAGCCAAACAATCAAGAATTAACCCAAATTCATTATTATCTTGAACCTTATAGCGTAAAGTCGATGTAGCTTGAAGTGCACAGACTTAAGAAAACGTCACCCCTTCATCTTATCTCAAGATATCTCATATCGATATAGTTTCCACCACCTTCAACATCTTCATCTTAACCTAAATTCTTCGATCCATTCACGTTGAACATCCGCCTCATTCATGTCAACCCAACCACCATGTTGATTTGGGTCGAGAATAATGCACCGACCACGTTAACTTTCACAATCGTTTCAACTATTGCCGCTAAATAATAGTATAACTTTTAAATTAGGGGATTAAGTTTCAGATTCCAACAATCAATTGTTGATGTGGAGATAAACAATATGCTACAATAAAAATTACTCTCGGACAAAATTGAAAAATCAGAATAAGTGAAAACCATAACTAGGAGCTTACTCCAAAATCCCAGAAAATCCAAAGTTTATATCTATCTAACCCAATAACTTTTAACTATCAATTTTTTTTTCCCTCAATTTTTCATTTGTCTCAATTTGCCACCCCACCACCAACCAAACCGTACATCTACTGATTAATACTAATCTCAGCCGTCCAATCACGAAACCAAGTCGAGCCACCTGGTACTGATCATAATCAACGGCTGTAGCGTTAGATACTAGAACCCTTCCACTCGTCGCAGTCTATAAATGTACACTCTCACCACCGTAGCGGACTCGTGGTCTTCTCGTGCTCGTCGTCTACATTTCACCTGATCGATCATCTCTCATCTCTCATCTCTCATCAGTCTTAGACTCCACAGGTCAGTCGCTGTTACTGCTTCACAGCTCCGTTTTGCTTCCATATCCGTGTACGATTCAATCTCAAAATGATCGCCGATCGTCTGTTTATTTCTTCTATGTGAAACTGTGATCTGCATGACGATTTGAATTATGTGATCTGAAATGTAGTCGTGAAAATTGTTTCACAGCTCCATCGAGCTTCTATTTCGACGTCTGGTTCAATCTTAGATTGAGTGCCGATCGTTATTTTTTTTTTCCCAAGTGAAAGTTTGATCTACTTGGCGATTTGGATAATTTGTTCTGAAATGTAGTCGTAGTTATTGTTTCACAGAGCTCCATTGAGCTTCCATTTCGATTTCTGGTTCAGTCTGATCAGATTGAACGCCGATTGTGTTTTTGTTTTTATTTCTTCTATGCGAAACTTTGATCTATAATTCGATCATGAAGTGTAGTCGCAATCACTGTTTCACAGCTCCATCGAGCTTCCATTTCAAATGTCAGGTTCAATCAGTGATTGAACGCCGATCGTTTTTTTCTTCTTCTACGCGATACTTTGATCTGCTTGACGGTTTGTATAATTTAATCTGAAATGTGGAGTTTATTTGGATTGTGATAGCAGAATCGTCGTCATGGGGAAGAGCTACCCAACCGTGAGTGCTGAATACGCAAAGGCAGTCGAGAGATGCAAGAGGAAACTGAGGGGTTTCATTGCCGAGAAGCATTGCGCTCCGCTCATGCTCCGTATCGCGTAAGTACTATAGCTGATCGTGGTTTTCAATTTTGGTTTGGTGATCGATACGCGTGACTCATGCTTTGTTTGGTTGATTGTGATGTTCCTGTTGCAGATGGCACTCGTCCGGAACATACGATGTGAAGACCAAAACGGGAGGTCCGTTCGGAACAATGAAGCAAGCTGCAGAGCAAGGTCATACTGCCAACAGAGGTCTCGAAATTGCTGTGAGGCTCCTTGATCCCTTCAAGGAGCAATTCCCGATCATCTCCTATGGTGATTTATACCAGGTATTCTATGTTTTTGAGCTTTGTTAATTTGTTTCAGCCACAAATCCATTTTACTCTATCTATTTGGTGAATTTGATTTTGTTATTCATCGTGATGCAGTTGGCGGGTGTTGTTGCTGTTGAAGTCTGCGGCGGACCTGAAATCCCCTTCCACCCAGGAAGAGTGGTAAGCGGATTGACTCTTTGTGAATCCAAGTTATTATGAGATTCTTCATTGTTTGTATTGAGGTTTATTTTCTCCTCATTTTGACATTTTGTGCATGGTGAGTGAGTTTTGCCTGACAAAGTAAAACATTTAATTGAGCATAATAATCAGATGGATTTGCTCTAATGAATTTGTGCATGTGAATCCAAATGATGGATCCATGCTATTTTTGTATTGACTCAGATTCCTGATTTTCCTTCTCATATTTGGTATAATATGTGTATATGGTGCTAATTAAGTTATGGCATGATACTTGCTATTTCTGTTTGTGTACTGTTGAAATAGCACCTGGTACTCTGGTAGAACCTGGAGTTTTTGGTTTTGGGATATCCTCAGAGGAAGTGACCTTCCTATGTTCTATATGTGTTTGGGTAAACTATTTCTTTTCCACATTTTGTTCTATAAAATAATAATTGTTGGAGCTCCTATGAGTATCTGTTTTACATGAAATAATGGATTGAGCTTGAGAAATTTAATTGAACTGTAAGTTTCTTCCTTGGCTTAAGCTGAATAAGTCTGTCATTATAGTTAAGTTGGTACAGATTGAGCTCTTATGAGTATGTTTGTGCTTTTTGTATATCAGGACAAGACCGAGTTACCTCCAGAAGGTCGCTTACCTGATGCTACCAAGGGTTAGTATGTTTGTTAATATTTTCATCAAGTTTTGCATCAATAAGCTTAAAGAACAGAATAATTTTTTTCTATAATGTGCGATGGGATTCTCATTTACATACAATTGTTACAGATAGTGCCCATCTGAGGCATGTGTTCTGCACCACCATGGGTCTCAAAGACCAAGACATTGTTGCTCTCTCTGGAGGCCACACCATTGTATGTCAAATATATATAATGCTTCTTCGTTCTGTAATTTGCTGTCCTGAAATAATGTGGCTATGGTATGTGTTTTCTGTTTTGATGGAATGGGTATTGGGTTAAAATGGTTTATAGGGAAGTTGCCACAAGGAGCGATCTGGATTTGAGGGACCTTGGACCTCCAACCCTCTCATTTTCGACAATTCTTACTTCAAGTAAGATCAGTCAGCATATGTTTAAGTGCACAGATTTGTGTTTTACTAAATTTAATGCTAATTGGGTTCCTTTCATAAACCGTTCTTGAATTTACCAGAATGCTCTTGAGTGGTGAGAAGCAAGGTTTCATACAGTTGCCGACTGACAAGGCTCTTTTGACTGACCCCGTCTTCCGTCCATTAGTAGAGAAATTTGCCAAGGTTAAGACTTAAACACATTCAATAACCTTATTTACTCTCTTGATTGCTAAGAATATCAAATTATGTGTTGATTACTCCCATTTCAGGACGAGGATGCCTTCTTTGCAGCCTACGCCGAATCTCATTTGAAGCTATCCGAGCTAGGGTGAGTTTGTCTTGATAATTGGTTTATGTAGCTTCTGAGTTTTGATTCGTAATACTGAGATCGTTGATCCATCTGTTTGCCTTGATTTCCAGATTCGCCGAGGCCTAAGAAGCAGCAGAGATGGATTGAACAGGGGATGGGGCAACTAGTTTTCGAGTCGGTTTTTAGTTTACTTTAAGGACTTGTTTAGGCTATTTTGGTTAGATTGTGGATGGAAGTAATTGTGTAACGGATGCTTTGGTACTGCTTGTCACTTTTTAGTTTGAATAATATGAATTTGTTCTGCTAAATTACATATGTCTGAGAACTCTAAGCCCCTGAGTCATCATATAACAGAAAATATCACTATTTCAGTTATAAAAAATCCAACAATTATGCGTATACTTTTTCATTTCTTGTTAAAAGGGGCATCATTTGTTAGGTTCAAAGAACTCAAATGTTGATTTTGGCTGCGGGCTTAAACAGACTGGACAAAATATCTCACACGTTTTGGGTAACCGATTTTTTGTTCCCCTAATTTGTACGGTATAGTGTTGGGATGGATTAGAGGTGTCAACAGGGACGGATCAAGACTTTTGATTTAGGGGAGCAAATCAGCAAACTACATATAAAATTAAATATTTTAGTGGGAGAAAATATATGAATTTGGTAGGATAAATATGAAAAAATAAAATAATTAGTGGTATTTTTTTTGATAATTTTCATGGGGGCAATTGACCTCATAAGACTATGGGCAGATCCGTCTCTGGTTGTCAATGACTATACAGTTTATTGGACACATTATAACTTGAGTTTAGTGCATGTATTTTACATGTTTTTCAAACACACAGCACAAGCTAATAAATGTTTGTAAGTTCAACCGATAATTAAATTTATAAAAAATCATCTCAACTCAGTTGCCGCAAGCCTGCAACTGGAACAAGGTGTCCCTTCAAAATCAAGTGTTAATGAATATAAGCAACTTATTATGAGGATATTGTTGACAATTAATGCATAACTAACGTCAAAGTGGATACTCATTTTGGGACAAAAATTCATTTAAAACAAGACACAATATAAATATATAACTCTGCTTTTGAAGATTGAATTCATCTATTTTTGCAATACCCTTGGTTCCTCTTCGTCTGCATGGCGGCATGCAACGCGGACAATATGCATGAATTGATGAATAAGTCATGCAGCATAATAAATAGCCCATATATTAACTTTTCTGTCTTAATTTGTCACTACCATCCCCAACCAAACCGTACATCTGCTTGTCAAGACGAATCTCAGCCGTCCAATCCCCAAACCAACTTCAGCCACATGATTCTAGCTCATAATCGACGGCTAAGCTTTAGATGAAATATAATATATAACCTTCTCTACTTCTCCTGTTCTATATAAATCTTCACCCTCATCGTAGAGACTAGAGAGCTCGTGGTCTACTCGTGCACGTCGTTCTTGATCCATCGAACACCAGGTGAAGAACAATTAGATGTTGTTCGTTTAATTTATTATTTAATTTAATTAAAATAGTTGCGATTTATTTTTTTTACATTTGAAATCTCAACTTTAAACCATCAATTGTGGGTTCTATCAATTCTCATCATTCAATAATTCAAATTTTGTAGGAATTGAAATACCACTATAGATTTATTTAACTAATCTTAGAAAATATAATATATTTTTAATTACAAATATGTTCTTCTTTAAGAATTAAACGAACGCAATAATTATAAAATTTTAATACCCAACATCTCATTCCTAAAAATTCAATTAAATTTCTTTAAACGAACGCCCCTTAGTATCATCACATTATTAATTATATTGTTTATTTAACTAATTAAAATTGGTAGTTTTTTTTATGACTCAATGATTCAACACACAAATCTTCTTACGTCAAATAAGTGAAGTTTTGAATTAAAATGATGAATTACTTCACCTACAATTGTATTGATTTTGATTTTAATTTTAACACAATTGCATTATTTGATGCTCAAATTCAGAGGATAAAAATAAGTTGAATTAACTTTTGTCAATTTGATTTCAAAAAAAAAACTTTTGTCAATTTAATTTATGCGTACTTAATGCATTAATTTACGAAGAAACCAGTTTGTTCTTAACTTTTGTTAAGAAAAACAAAAAAAAATATGTATTCTATAGTAGTAAACTTTAAATTAAGGAAAAAGCACTCAAATGATCCCTCTACTATAAAAAATGGACTAAAATAGTCCTTAAACTTCATTTTGGACCAAAATAATCCCCGTAGTATCCAAAAATGGACCGAAATGGTCCATCCGTCCAAATCCGTCAAATTTTGCCGTTAACTATCCTAGTTGGCAAATTTTTTTACATTTTCCAATTTTTTTTAATGCCACAAATATCCACCTCACCTCCACTTATTCCACCTCACCATCTTCTTCCTCTCTCCCACACTCACACCCAAACCCAAACCCTAACCCTAAAGCCTCCTCCTTCAATCCCCAAATCTTGTCTCCTCCTAATCAAAGCCCCAACCAAAACTCCACCCACCATCATCACCAACCCACACACCAAAACCATCTCCCCAAACACCATAAACCCGCCGGTGAGAAACCGCGCTGCAGCGGCGGCGTTCGCGCAGGAGGAGCCGGCGGCGGGCGGCGTTTGCGCAGAAGGAGCCGGCGGCGGGCGACGTTCGCGCAGGAGGAGCCGGCGGCCGGCGGTGTTCATGCAATAGCCGGAGGAAGACGAGTAGATCAGAGAGCTGGAGGAAGACGAGTAGATCAGAGAGCTGGAGGAAGACGAAGACGAGCCGGAGCACGATGGTGCAGATCGGAGCACGAGCTCCGGCCAATTTGCGCGGTGGCTAGCGCTGGAGGCGGCGATGTTCGAGCTCCGGCGATGACTCGGCGTTTGGTCAGTGCCAGAGCTGCGACCACGCGAAACCGCCGTGAAACCGCCACCTCCTGACGGCACTCCGATGACCTCCTTAACCTCCACCGCCGGTGAAGCACAACCCAACCCAACACAAGTCCAAATCTGGTCATGAGTCCAGATCTGCTGTGATTTTTTTTTTTTTTGGGTGTGGAATTTTTCTTGACTTGATGGGTTAGGGCTCAAAATTTTGGGGGTGTTTTGGAAGAGGGTTTTGATAAGAGGATGTTGATGATGATGGATGAAGTTTTGGTTGGGGCTTTGAATGAGATTTGATTGGGTTTTAATTTTAGAATTTTTGATTTGAGATAAACTTGGTTCAATGTGATGTTCTTGATAAAATTTGGTTTGATTTTGAGTTTTATGGATTTTCCGGCGAATTTATGCATTTTCCGGTGAACTTATGAACTTTCCGGCGAATGTATGTATTTTCCGGCGAAAGTATGCATTTTCTGGTGAGATGAGGAAGAAGAAGGTGGAGGTGAGGTGGAGGGTGAGGTGGAGGGTGGGGTGAGGTGGAGGGTGAGGTGGAAGGTTGAGTTGCCACCTAGGATAGTTAATGGCAAAATTTGACGAATTTGGACGGAGGGACCATTTCGGTCCATTTTTGGATACTACGGGGACCATTTTGGTCCAAAATAAAGTTTAGAGACTATTTTGGTCCATTTTTGATAGTAGAGGGACCATTTGGGTACTTTATCCTTTGAGAAAAAGAAGGAATTAAGGTGTGCAAAAGAGAGAGAGATAGAGAGAGAAAAAAAGCTATAATTTTATTAAGTTGTAGATGTCACATGCACCATGTTGTACTAATAAAAGCTATAAAAAGAACCCTAGATATCAAAATAAACTACATGATTGAGCCTAAAAAAGAAAGAAGAAAGAGAAAAAGATGTTCCTAATTAGAAGTTGTATGTCTAAATTAAATGCAGCTCGGTCACGTGCAAGTAGCTTGAACTGCCAATCTGTATGCGCTCCCATAACAGCTAGTAGTACCGAACGTAGCTTCAGAGACATGAAATGAGCAACTCTTGTGTCCAACACAAGCATTTTCAACTATTGATTGGGTTTGAGTACTACTGGCATCGCATTCACCACTCTCGAAAGATCCACATTCCCCGTCGGGCTGTCCAAAGCTCGCAAATTCGATCTCAGAAATAACATGGTCACCTTGGCACGATAGCTCCAATGTGTTGTTCTCATAAGCATTTGCGCAAATCTTGCCAACGGAGACGGTTTGGATATTGACGAGGGGATCGCCTCCAAACTCTTCGAACAACACCAATGTGTTATGACCATAGTCAAGAAGAAACGATCGTGGAACATGGTACCATCTCTGAGCAGGTTTTCCACAGTTGGTCAAGCATTTAGAGGGACGATAAGCGTCGCGATAGTCACAATCGAAGCTGCAACCATCTTCTGCGGCGAGGGTAGTAGGCCAGTACCGCCCAATGTTGTGACCATTAACCCAAGCAACTCCCTTACCCATTCCCATCAAGTCCAACACAACTGGGTCTGAACCATGGGGGCTCGGGAATTTCGCCTGATATGATATAAAAAAAAAAGAAGAAGAATTAATTAGTTAATTAATTGAGGATTAATTTACTAATAATTGGTGTAGTTTTAATTTGCTCACCTTGTACCAAACCAATTTTGCGTTTGCAAGAAGATCACTCTTACTCCACCTCCAATTTGTACCACGTTTCTCCTTGTAAAGCTCCAATTCTTCACCCTGAATCCCAACCTTGTGGACCCATTTGTTAGAAGATAGATCCAGATCAATGGTTTGGTTTTTCTGCTTAACTCCAAGAAGTTGAACTGGACCGTCCATTCCTAGCTCTCTTGTGTCGTAATATTCACCATAGTTCTGCATGCAGATTAATTACCAAAACATTTTTATTAATATATTAACTATATACACGTACGTACAGTAAAACAAAAACAAAAACATATTAGAACTTACGGGTAATCCAACCAAGACACTGAGAAAGTAGATAGTGTTCTTGCCCTTCTTCAATTTAAGAGTCTTGCTCAATGTGAACCCATTATTTATGCGGAAATCATAGCCTGGATGGAGAATATATAATTTTATTATAAACTAATTATGAAATCAAAATAAAATATATATATATATATATTTATTTTGTTACTCGATCTATAATAAGCAAATTAATTACTTACCGACGTGTTCCCCGTTAACAAATGCATGAAGTACATGACCTTTGGTGTGAGCTTTCAAGGTTGCTTTTTGGGCTTCGTCAATGTAAACACTGGAAGAAAAGAACGCATGCATCATCCAAATTACATAAACAATTTAAACTAATTATGTATACAAGCTAAATTTATAAATATATATACCTACCTTGTCATGTACCACAGATAATCTGAAGTATCATTTGTGACAGCTTTTTGTTCCATAAGTTGGGAAGCAACTAAAACACCAGCCTTGTTTAGGCCAATACTGGCGAGGTGCTCAATGGGCTCTGGTGTCCATGACCAATCCAGCATGTAAGCTTCTCCATCGTCATTAGCTGGGTTATTTTGTTTCACCATGATGGATGTTTGGCTATTAACCTATATATAATAAATACGTACGTACGTACGTAGTTATATATGATCGATAATTAAAACGCATGATATATAGCATGGATTAATAATAAATAATAATAATACCTTTGCGGTGTTGTAAGCTTCCGTTTTGCAATCTGGAAGGATACTAACAGACCATGCAGGAACCGTATATTGATTCCCATATAAATCAAATGTGATGTCCTCGCTGTTTCCATTTCCGAGGAAACAAGCTCGTTTGTTGTGGTAAGTATAAATTGTGATCTGACAAATTAATTAAGCGTACGTACGTGTTAGTTAAATACATGTAAATAGTAGTATTATATATTATTATGTATATATGAATGAAGAAAGTTAGTTCATCACCGATTTCCACCAAACCCCAAAATCAATCTCTGTAACAGAACCGTGAGTGAGAATCTTCTCCATTGATCTGAGGAGGAGGTGAAGCTGCCGGAGATGTCCCCACTTTGGTTGGTTCAAATTACCTAATATATATAACCAAACAAGTCATGAATTAATTATTGTATAACAACATTAATAATCTTGATTATGAAGATCAGTATATACATACCATATTCATCAAGTGGAGCATCATAGTCATACGATGTGGTGATGAATGGACCGCCCGCAGAACGACCAAAGTTTGTGCCGCCATGATACTACATAATTATAATAAGTACCATATATGGATGGATTAGTAAACATATATATATATATATAGTTCATCCATCAAGAAATTAGTAAGTACGTACGTACGTACCATGTAATAATTTTGAATGGTTCCGCCGCGTTGGAAGAAACGAGCAACAGCAAATGCAATATCCTCAGCGGTTCTGTGTGGGTCTCTGTCGCCCCAATTCTTGTACCAACCAGTCCAATTCTCGGTCCATATCTTTGGAGTATTGTTTTTGGGTGTATAAGCATCACAATAGTAACCATTGCAGGTGCTTATCTGTTCATAATTATATATATGCACGTAATATTAATTAATTATATTCATCAGCTAGCTAGGACCATACATATATATTCATCAAGCTATATATACACATACCATTGGTTGTGGAGCATCTTGTTGTTGACACATGATCCATGGAATCCCAATCTTGAAACCTTGAGCCATGTTAGAACACCAGCTTATGTAATCTTTTGCATCTCCATAATGGCTCTCAACATTTCCATATTCATTTTCAATCTGCATATAATTATAATTCATGTTAACATTAATACTATATATATATGCTCTGTGTGTGAGTAATTATTTAATTAAAACTAACCTGAGCAAGAATTATGGGTCCTCCTTGGGACGCAAACAGATGCTCGGCCCTCATTTTTTCCACAATAAGGGTTGTAAAGTTTTGCATTTCCCTCTAAAAATTAACAATTTCAACCTGTTAATTCATCACTAATATATAATATGTTGTATTTTGATCCTACGAATTAATTGCATGTGAAGTACTGTAGCTGCTGTGTATATATATATATATATACCACCTTGAATACAGGATCTGTGGTTCTTAGCTTCATGCCGGGCTTCAAATTATGTAACCAAACAGGTAATCCTCTGCATGAACATAACAATTTCTTAATTTAATTAGCCTCCCTCCAATTAATGGTAGAAAATTATAAACAACGTACATCAAATCATGCATATACGTACGTACCCGTAATTCCATTCTGCACACACATATGGCCCGATTCGTAGAATTGCATACAGTCCTTCATCTCCGATGGTTTTTATGAACCTCACAAGATCTAGGTTTCCTGAGAAATCATACTAAACAATAAACTAAAATCAGTAAAACGTACGTACTGATCGAAATCATCGATCATCCATTAATTAATAAACTAACTAGCTAGCTAGATCAGAATATATACCTGACGATAGTTTGGCTCATGGGCATTCCAAAACACATAAGTTTCTATCGCATTCAAACCACCCTCTTTCGCTTTGTGAATCAAATCTTTCCACATCTACAAACAAGCATGCATCAAGTTATTTAGTCAATAATTAAATATACAACTTATCATGCATGCATTACATATATATATCCTTGCATATACGACGTATATATTCATCAACCGATGATCGTTTAGCCATCAAAACTTACTTCACCAGTGCTCCGAGGGTAGTGAATAGCACCGGATATGATCAATTTTCTGTGTCCGTTAATGGTTAAAGCTCTCTCGTCATAAGAAACCTTCACAGCTGAAACACAAATACATGCTACAAACACAATGACACTAAAAGCGCATAGCCTTGTATAGAAGAAGCTCGTCATTGCTGATGTACGTGTGTTGCTGATGCTAATTCGTAACCCCCAACAACTCTATTTATAATAGACTTGATATTTACTGTTAGTTACCAAATTCAAATTTTGAGGAGGAGAATATTAATAATTAACAACTCTTCTTAATCCATTTAATTTGAATAATTAATTTAAGGATAACATACATCATTTATATATATATATATATATATATTTCGTTCAAATTTTAAGTTCCTGCTATGCTCTTCTAATTAAGATTCTTGATGATACAGCATTTTAACATTGACCTAGATTTCACGATATTATATATATATTGCTCATCAACTTTCCAATTTTGAATTTTGAAGTCCTCTTTACTCTTTTAGTATTATATTCCAACGCCACCGATGTATTCTTTATTAATAAATAGATGATTTCTACTACCAATTTAAGCTTTTATTTGAGTTGATTTTCTAACACTAGATAAAATCTAATAGGAATAATGCATCTGACATGACCCACATGAACTTATTCACTTAAATCACATGAGTGCCTAGAAACTTACTTTTTTTCAAATCATGTATACCGTACCCCTAAACTTTTTAAAATGCTATTTGTTATAACTATGTCCATTACTGTTTACAAAAACATTAAAACATCTTTGTCTCTACTTTGAATGACCTCCACTTGGGAAATCATAGGCTTTTGGTCAGTTACGCTAAATGGCCACTCCTCCGTCATCAGAAGCACAAATTAGGCAAATTCAATAAGCGATCCACAACAACTAGCTCGTCCAGCCACAAGTCATTGGCAGCAACACGATCAGTCAAATTGAAGATAACTTTTTTCTGGAGCAGTAAGTAAGGATATTTTTGCTAGTCTATCTTGGAGCGTTATGGTCATTACAAGGACTGCTATTAATCAGAGTTTGTCTCACGAAGATTTCACAGCATCTTGAATGTTTGAAGATTCCGCAACCGATTGAAGATTTTGGTGCCAGAAACTGGGTTTTATTTTCCATAAATTGATTTTTTTTGCCAGAAACTAGGTTTAATATGCCGGAAGTTGAATTATTTGCCGAAAACTTTGTTTAATATGCCGGAAGTTTGAATTATTTGCTGGAAACTGGATTTTATTTGCCGAAAGTTAGAATTTTTGCCGGAATATGTGTTTGTTTTGCTGGATTTTCATTGTCTTATTGTTTTTAAGATTCTCAAATTGAATCAAATGAACACGAAACAAAGATTACCAAATTGAATCAAATGAAAACAGAAAAATCGATCATCACAAAAAAATTCTCAAATTGAATCAAATGAATAAAATGTAACAAAATCATCCAAACAAAACAAAAATTGCACATAACATATTTTATTTAAGAAAACTAAACAAACCCTAACCCAAACCCAGATTCGAGGCCTAACTTAAACAAGATTCACCGTGGAAGAGATAGATAGACGACGGAGAAGGAGCCATGGTACTACAGAGGCGGCGCGCGACGGAGGCGAGAGGCGCTGCAGATCTCCAGCGAGAGCCTCCACCATCGACCCGTCGAGTGAAAGGGGAAGAGATGGAGCATCATCCAGCGGTTGAAGCTGCAGATCTCGGTTGTGGAGAACCGAAGTGGCGAGCGAGAGGCGAAGACATTCTCCATCGTGGAGCACCGACGCCGCGAGCGAGAGGCGATCTCGATCTACGGCGTGGAGCACCGGCGCTGCGAGCGAGAGGCGAGAGCCACCGTGGAGCACCGACGCCGCAAACGAAATGTGAGAGCCGTTGTGGAGCACCAGCGCTGCAAACGAGAGGTGAGATCCGCCGTGGAGCACCGGCGCCGCGAGCGAGTGGCAATCTCTGTCGTGGATCACTGTCGTCGTGAGCGGCATTTCATATCTCTAGTGAGAGGGCTGAAATCTCTGTGGAATTTTTTGGTGGTTGGGGAGATGAGAGAGGAGATGGAGCTGAGGAGATTGAGAGAGGAATAAAGATGGGGATAGTTAGGTTAGGTTTGATTTGTTTTTATTTTATTTTTATTTTTTTAATTTATGGAAATATTAAATAATTCAAAAGACAAAGGTATTTTAGTCATTTTATAATAAATTTAATGATTTAACAGAAAAATCGATTCTGCGCAAAATTGGGTGGGTACTTGCTAACGAAAATTCGTTAGGGAGTTTATGTACAAAACGCTTAAACTTCGAGGGGAGTGTCTGTAGTTATCCCTAAAAACAATAAGAATTTTGTGCCATGACCCACATGAACTATTCACTTAAATCATATAAGAGCCTAGAATTTTTTCCAAATCATATACACCCCTAAAGTTTTTAAAATGCTATTTGTTATAACTATGTTAATTATATTTTACAAAAAAAGACTAAAATAGAATCATCTCTACTTTGAACGACTTCCACTTGAGAAATCATAGGCTTTTGGTTAGTTACGCTAAACGGCCACTCCTCCGTCATTCGAATCGCAAATCAAGCAAATTCAGTAATTGGCAGCCATAAGTCATTGGCAGCAACACAATCAGTCAAAGTTTTGGCTTTGAAGAAAACTTTTTCTGGAGCGGTAAATAAGGATATTTTTGCTAGCCTGGCTTGGAGCGTTATGGTCATTACAAGGACTGATATTAATCAGAGCACGCTTCACGAAGATTTCACAATGGAAGGAGTTCATGAAGATTTCACAAAGAGTTGCACATGCGCCCTAAAATATCAGCCGACTCATAGGCAAAGAACTCTTAAAATCTGTCCGTTCAGACTTTTGATCATTCAACACTATGGATTAATTCACACTGGGATTTACTTCAGACTAAAGTAACTCAAGTGTTAAGGTATAAACCATGGACGATCAAATCATAGAAAAACATGTGAATAAACATAAATCCAAAGAAACATAAACTTAACAAGACAAACAAAATATCTGAAATTAATTCACTAACTAAATCCAATCATATCCCCAACCAAGGGGATTAGTTGTTCATTCTCATAGACAAGAAAAATAACAAACTAATAACCAAAAATATCATGTTTAGAAATTATAAAACATTGATAAAAAAACTCTACAAGAGATCGAAATCATAACACAATTTGTTGATGGTTGAAGGTCGTCAAGCTCCAACGATCGTCTTCTTCCTCCTTCTTGTTCCACCAATAGATTAGCCTTCAAAAACTCTTATTTTCATGCCTCCTAAGCTTAGTTAACTCAATGATTTCGTCCTTGCAAAACCTAGGTGATTCGACTATTTTTCTCATAAAATAATTAAAGTGCTGAAACTACGTCGTCTTGGTCTTCGGGGCCCCAAGACGTAGATCCTGATTGGAAGCTTGGGCTTTGACTTTGGGCTTAAAACCTTGATGCGCTTCAAGTCCTTGATATTGGGCTTGAACTTCACGCTTGGGCCTTGAAGTCCTCTTTAGGCTTCAACTCCTATGCGTGGGCTTCGTGACTTGGTCCGAACCTGCGTACAAAACGCACGGCTAAGCGGAGCCCCGGATGTGTGCCCGAAAAACCACATCCGGCGTGAGAATAAGTCACTTTGCACACAAACGAGATTTTAAAGCTAACCATCTAGTGTCTTGGGATTAAACGGTGCCTAGACCAAATTAATCCGTGAAGAACACTAACAACCCACTTCAAGGAAGTTTGAAGATCGTGAAGAATAGACAAGTATTCGATCTGGTCTCCCGGTCTCCCTGAAGTTAGAAATCTTAGTGCTCAGTGCAGAATGTGGAATGATTTTACCCTGGAGTTTGAGGCCCTATTTATAGGCACTCAAAATACCTAGAGGTGGAGTAGAAATAGGAAACTGCCAAAGAGAAGGACTCTAGGGCTAGGGTTAGGGTTTGTGGCCGGCCACACCTCCCCTGTCCCTCTCAACTTCCTTTCTTTGTTTCCTTGCTTGTCTTAGCTTCCTATGTGGGCTCATGGGTCTTCCACACTTATTCTAGCCTCTTTTTTTCTCAAGATTTAAGCCTTATCTGGGTCTCCTTATTCTCAGGATATTAGCCCGCCAGCTTGAATGGGTCTTTAAGCCCAAAGTCTTTTATCTTTGACTTTGGCCTGTTGACCTTTGACTAGTCAAGCGATCCACATGTCGCTTCTCATTAGTTGGATTTCATTTCTGATTTTTTATGTAGAATCACTAGGAGAACCATCAAAGAAGGAGTTGCAAATCTGACCTAGAAGAGGTCTATATATACTGGTCTGTGGGTCAATTGTCACAACAATGGTAATTGTCGCGACAATTCTTCACTTGTCGACCTAAGTTCTGTAACCTTTAATTGCCGCGACATTTATTGTTGTCGCGACATCTCCGCCGTAAGTAATATATTGTCGCGGCATCTCAGTTTGCGCAAAAACTCTGTGGTCTTTTGAGTGATTTACTTCAATTTTTTCTCCCCTTCATGTGTATCCAAGCTTGTATAGACCTTATGTAAGACTATAAAACCATAATCACAACAAAATCCAACAATATTCACAATTTTCACAAATAAGCACCAAAAGAGACAACTATAGAGAAATCAAGCAATACAAGGCATAAGAGAGGTAAAATATAGGCAAAACCGAGAGGAATGAGTAGGAAAATAGCATGAATTAGGGTTAAGTAACTAGTGTGAAACACGAGTTATCAAATCCCCCAAACTTAAGCTCAAGCATGTCCTTATGCGAAGGACGAAAAACAAAAGAAAATAACTAATTTATGATGTATGCAACTACTCTAAATGCAACTAATCTACATGCAACCTATTCAACAAATGTACTCAAGTAGACCTTCAAGATACCATAGTGATCATATTTCTCTCATAGATGCATGTGATTGCTATTTCACCAAAAATATAATGATACAACAAGAAGATTTCAAAAAATTATCAAGATTATAGCGAGGTTCAAACATGTGTGTGTGCAATCCTTAAAATTTGGGCATTCCTATATGATTGAGGTGGTGTTATGCTTCGAGTTTTCAAGACTCAAGCTTCAATCCATAAGTTGGTTTCAAATTTACTTTTCCACTAATCTAGAGGTCCTTAGCTTATCGGGATCACTAGGTCTTTATCTAGGTTGTAATTTAGGGTAGGGTTAAAAGTGTGGTAAGGATATAGAAAAGAAGCACAAAACATCTTAATGAACTCAATTTCCATCTAGCTCACATCAAACTTCCCAATTGATTGTCGCCATACTCCATTGCCAATTAGCCTCTTTAAGTCTCTATTTGAAAGATAGCCTAGGGGAGTTTGTGATCTCTTTCTTTCTCTAAATTTTTTGTGGACCTTTGCTTCAAGATGTAACTTTGAAAGCTTTATCAATTTTTTTCCAAATTCTTTTATCATTTTTTTTATAGAGAGATCAATTCGAGCTTTTCCAAACTTTGATTGAACCATCGGAGCATGATAACTCGTGTTTTACACTAGTTATTAAGCCTTAATTCATACTATTTCCCAACTATTTTCTCTTGTTTTTACCTCTATTTCCTATCAAATGTGCCTAAATGCTTATATTTTCCATATGTATCTTTCTTGGAGCATGTTTGTGGAATTTAGTGTTTTCCCCTTATTTTG
This sequence comes from Pelargonium myrrhifolium, assembly GCA_036897405.1. Taxonomy (NCBI): domain Eukaryota; kingdom Viridiplantae; phylum Streptophyta; class Magnoliopsida; order Geraniales; family Geraniaceae; genus Pelargonium; species Pelargonium myrrhifolium. Next base: position 4,257 of record JAYMTK010000132.1, on the reverse strand, counting down.
ATGTGATTATGGATTATAATTAGCTTATTTGTGTGTATTTGATGCTTGGTATGTTTTTAGAGTCTTATCTCAAGTCTTTGCAACCTCATATATGCATGGAAGGGAGCTTCCATTGAAGGAAATCACACAAAAATGACCAAAAGGAGCTGAAAAGTCAAAGTTGGTCAAAAGTCAATGCTGGTCAAAGTGAACAAGTTGGTCAAATGTGACCCATGTCGCGGCATGGGTGCAGATTTTGAAATTTTTTACCCTTCTAGGCTTCAGAAGACCACTGTCGCGGCAATTCGACTTGAAACAGTATACATAGACAGGTTTTTGTCAGATTTTGCAACTCCCTCTTTGACGTTTCTCCTACGATTTGCGAGGTTAGAGACCTTGAAGTGACAATAGCCTAGGAGGCACAAAAATAAGAGTATTTGAAGGCTAGATTGTTGGTGGAAAAAAGAAGGAAAGAGAAGACGATCGATTTGAGCTTGCAACCTTAAATCCATCAACACGATTGTGACAGATTGTGTATTCTGATTCGGATCTCTTACAAGATTGGTTTTTAAACATGATATTCTTTGATATTAGTTTTTCTTTTTACTTGTCTAGAGGTATGAACAACCAATCACTTGGTTGAGGATGTGATTGGATTTAGTTAATTAATTAGTTTTGGATATTTTGTTTGTCTCGTTAGATTATGTTCCTATGAATGCATGCTTTGATTGTGCTTTTCTATGATTTGATTGACCAGTTGTAGTTAAGACTTTGGCACTAGTCTGAAGTAAACCCTAGTGCGAGGCTATATTCATAGAGTCGAACAAGCATGTCTGAACAGTCAGAGTGTGAAGTTCTTCGCCCGTGAGTCGGTACTTAATGTAGGGTGTATGTGAACCCCTCTGCAGTAACACGCTTGGGGATCTAATTATTTTGGATCGATCGTTGTATTGACTCTACGGGTCAATGATATGTTAAAGTGAGGCTTGGGCATCTTTGATGAAGTAGCATAATAACTTGACAACCCTAATAATCCAAACTAATGAATTAACTAGTTACATCCAATCACATCCCTAGCCAAACTCGTTTTCATTGATATTTTATCTATTTTCTCTTTTTCAATCTCGTTTATTTTATTGCATGGTTTCGTGGCTTACTACGGCAAACACTTCGCACTTGATTTACTTTTTCACACTTTATTGATTAGTCTATAGAAGTATATAACCTATCTTTCGAATTGCATGAGGATCGATACTTGGACTTCCGTCCTATATTACTTGTTGACACTAGTTCACTTATTAGTTTCATTAGCGGGTTCACAGCCTGTCAGAGAACGAGACCAAACCAGTTCATGATACAACCCAACCCAAGTTCCCAATTTCATCCTATACTAACCCCTCTCATAAGTATTCATCTTTTTTAAGACATGCATTGAGTCCAATAAAGAACAAAGGATCAAACATAAATTTTAGGCTATAGAACAAAAGGGAACATAGGCTTGTAATGCGGGTTATCAAGAAAAAGGTTTAAGACTCAAAAGAGTTAACTAGCGGAAAACAGTGCAAGGTAGAAATCAGAACACAATCTGTCACAATTGTGTTGATGATTGAAGGTCGTCAAGCTCCAACGATCGACTTCTTCCTCCTTCTTGTTCCACCAAGAGATTAGCCTTCAAAAACTCTTATTTCCGTGTCTCCTAAGCTCAGTTCACTCAAGGATTTCGTCCTTGCAAAACCTAGGAGATTCGTCAAAGAGGGAGTTACAAATCTAACCTAGAAGAGGTCTATATATAATAATCTGCGGGCCAATTGTTGTGGCATTGGTAATTGACGCATCAATTCTTCATTTGCCGAACTATGCTCTGTAACCTTTAATTGCCACGACATTTATTGTTGTCGCGTCATCTCTGTCGTAAGTGATATATTGTCGTGGCATTTGTTTGCACAGAAACTCTATGATTTTTTTAGTGATTTCCTTCAATATTTGCTAATCTTCATGTGTATCCAAACTTGTATAGACCTGATGTAAGACTATAAAACCATAACAAGCATCAAATACACACAAATGAGCTAAATTAGCCTGTAATCACAACAAAATCCAACAATACTCACAACTTTCACAAATAAGCACCAAAAGAAACAACTATAGAGAAATCAAACAATACAAGGCACAAGAGAGGTGAAATAGAGGCAAAATCGAGACGAATGAGTTGGAAAGTAACATGAATTAAGGCTAAATAACTAGTGTAAAACACAATTTATCACGTGGTTGTACTTCCAGGTGGGCTTTAGCGCGTGCTCATCCCCTGTGGATGAACTTTGTGAGGGCTCTTTACATTGATGGGCACTTGCGTGCGGTTTGTCCATTGCGGATGGGTTCTTGAGCGCGGCTCTTCCTTTATTGATTGGCTCTTGCGTGTGGCTTTTCTATTGCATATCTAGTCTTGGCGTGTGGATCAACACCGTCTTAAGGATGGTCGTGACGCCAAGGATCAGCGACGTCCTAAGGACGGGCATAGCGTCAAACTTGCTTTCTTCGTCTTTCGCATAATGTACTTGCCTTATGACGTTTCTAGTCACTTATCTCTACATAACAGTTGTTTTTCTTGTGCAGCGTTCACGATGTCAAGTGCTTCCAAGAAAGGCAAGAACACTACCACTAGTGACGCTCTTCGTCCCAGTCGTGAGGGCTCTTTTTCCCGTCAAACGGAGCGATGATCTATTTGAGAGGGTCATTGGAGATGATGAGAAGCCTGTGATCACTCACCCTCCCGTGGCATCCAGTTTGCTTCTCATCACACACATATACCTCCCTATATCTGAAAGGTTATACAACTTTCTTAGGCTCTTGGCGTTGTTCTGCCTCTTGAGTTTAGGAGGCAAATCAATGTCGTGTATGCTTTTCCTACACTGACGGGCAATGAAGAGGACACTTCTTATAGCCTTCCTACCAAAGTAGACTTGGATTCACTATGGGCTGCACATGAGATTGATAACAATGAATTCCGCTTTAGGGCTGCCACTAGCTTAGATGAAAAGCATGTTCACGGGGAGGTGACCATGTTTATGAAGTATTTTGCATCGGGCCTTACTCTCCTGTTGGAGCCTTTTGTGGCTTAAGTGATCACCGTCGTGGGTCATCACCTGGGCGTTGTTACTCTGAGGTCCATCCACCAGATTAATTGCTTCCTTACAGCGTGCTTCCTGATTTATAGAAAGTCGTCCCCCTTTTTGTTCACGTATTTTTTCTCTCGGAGAGTTCTCGGAAGCTCTCCATCTTGTGGCAATTTCCAACGGCCCAAGATCCTCAGCCATGATCACGACAAAGACAACAATTGGATCAAGCGAGAGTTATTCGTTCAGTCCAGGCAAGGGTTCGGCTTCTCTAGGCGGTTTCGCGTAGATGAGGTTCATGTCTACCCGAACATTGAGTCTATGACACCAAATTAAAAGGCGACATATAGAGCGCTGACTCACAAGCTTCCTACAAACTCGGGGTTCGATATCCGTTTCTTAATATGCGAACCTGCCTAGTACTTCACTAGTATCGCTATGAGGTCCTATGATGGCATTCAGCCACTTTTCTAGTCTCACCGTTGGATCCGTGATTTTTCTGACCTATTCATGGGAGTGTGGCCAACCCTTACAGGAAGAAGAATTCTCCTCCTAAGTGTGGTTGTGGCCTTATCGAGGTCGAAGGTGCTTTGCTCGAAACGAATTAATCATCTGACACGATGCAAACTCATAAGTGCTAAAAATAGACTTTAAAACACATACCTCTTTTACCATGGCCCAGTAAAAAATAATCGATCCTCGAGCACACCCACCACAAGGCTTTTTCCCTATCCCCGACAATTCCAAGACAGTATGCTCACACTACAAAAATGGTGACCAATTTATGACAGGGTTTACGTCGGCCAATATGGTCTTACAATGGATTTTACGACGGGACTTACGACGGGAGGGGCCCGTTACGACGGCACACTACCCGTTGTAAATTTTCTATAATAATTAAAAAAATATGGAAAATAATTAATTATTATTATTAATAATTAATTATTTTCCGAATAATAAATAATTAACAATTAAGACCAACAATACCCAACAGTAAGAATTAGCAACAACAATATTTGTGAGATCTGTAAATGCATAAACAGTGAACAAAAGAAACAAAAGAGAACAAAAAATAGAATTGTACACTAGATATGAAATTTTTGTAACTAATTAACATAAATATGCAAAATACAAGTAGTAGTAAATCTGTAAATGAACAAAAGAG
>JAYMTK010000131.1:0-30669 GCA_036897405.1 Pelargonium myrrhifolium | reverse complement strand
GGTAGTAACTTGATAAATTCGAATCTAACAGGGTAGTAACATGTAATTTCCCCTATAAGGAAATATGAAGAATACTATTTCCATCAACCACTTCCTTTCAGTATTATCTCCAAAGGTCCATAAAAGAAGGATAAATTCAAGAAGGACATACAGTACACAAAACACAATGGGTGAGAGGCTTTTTGGAGTGGCATAGGCTACCGAGGTCAGTCGAGTGGAGGAGGAGTAATAAGGGGAACGGAAGGAGTGATCAATCAAAGGTCCTCCAACTTGAAAAGGGGGCTGATGAAGAGGCTGACGACGCTGGAAAAGCGCATGACAAAGGATAGAGTAAAGGGGGGGACTGATATGGAAGGACAAAGGGTTTGACAGAGGAGGGGAGGGGTTGGTAGATATGGCGATAGATCCGACGAAGGGGGTAGGGGGTCTAGGCCTGGAGGAAGGAGATCCTGGAGGCTAGTGGGGCAGTTTCTAACCAAATCGGTGATCCATTGCAGGGTGATGAAGGACAAAATGCTGACAGTGTGGAGGCCGATGAAAGGAATGAAGGCAAAAAAAGTAATGGAGAAAACAAATCAGCGAGGAGAACAATGCTTCATTTTTGAATTCTACCATAAGCGTGATGCGAACAAGGTATTGGCAGGTGGTTCATGGCTTTACAATCACCATGCTTTAATTTGTAAGTCTCTTAAGATAGGTGATAGGGTTGCTCTAGTTGATTTATGGGATATTAATTTGTGAATTCAATTGTATGGTGTCCCGATGATCCTGATAAAATTTTGATGGGAATTGGAAACTCGATGGGTAGGTATCTTGATATAGACAAAAAGAATAGGGATGAGGGTATGGTATCTTACCTCCGTATAAAAGTGGCATTAGATGTTAGAAGTCCTCTTAAGAGGATGATGAAGATTAGGGTGGCGAGGAAGAATGGGGGAAATTTTTCTTCAGCTATGAGAGGGTACCGTATTTCTACTTTTACTGCGGTATTATGGGTCATGATGACGAGTTGTGTCAAGCACTTTTTGACACAGATATGGGGTGGGAGAGGAAAAACTTTTTACTACGGATCTACGTGCCCCGACACGTAATGTTGGCCGGGATTAGGGTTCCCACTTGCATTAGAGAGAGAATGCACCAGAGGTGGATTAGACAAAGGGGTGTCCCCTATCACAGATTGTAAGAGAAGGACCTCTGGCAGACAAGGAGGCACCACCAGAAGCATTGGAACTGGTGGTGAAACGGAAGAGGACAACAGAAGAGGTAAGTGGAAGTATACTCTTAGAGGCGGACTTGGACTCTCGGATCCGCATGATAGAATGAAACAGATTTTGTCCGATTGCGCGAGATTGGGTTGGTCCCAGGTTGAATCGGAGGGAAGTGAGATTCCTGCAAGCTACAACCAGTTTAAGATAAGCAATGCATCTTGAAACGTATACTTTGCTACAATGGTCTCATGTTAGGGCCAGTGAATCACGGGAGACCTTGTATGGATGTATTTTTTCTAATTTTCGATGTTGTCTTTGAAGAGGGTGGATACCTCCAGTGGTTAGATAAGTTAGCTTTAAGAGGAATCCAAGGATTTTTTCTTGTGACTATTTCTATTTTGTCTGGCTTTTTTAGGATTTTCGGTTGTTAGATCCAGTAGCCTTCGGGCGTTTTTTGGTTTTCTGTTTTGGTTATCTTCTTGGTTCAGACTGATCAAGTTGTAGCCCTCGGGCACCACTTATTGAATTAATGATTATCGTGTTTTCCCATAAAAAAATGAAAGAAGATCTTGTAGAAGAAACCACAAATACTCGTGGACTATAAGTAACTAAAATGCTTAAGAGACTCCACCTTTGGAATCAAAGTAAGAAATGTGGTAATGAAGGCTCGAGGAAAGTTTCATGTCAAGAAAAAAAAAAAACTAACAACTCGAGTAACATAATCACTCACAGTATCACAACAATTAAAAAAATACCCAGTAAATTCATCCATTCTAAGAGCAGTGCATGAGCTAAAGTTTCAAATGACCCGTCAAACCTCCTCACCCTCTAGAGCTAGAAAGAAGGTCAAATTCTGATTAGCAAAGATTAAAGATGGAACATAAGCAAATAAATCCTTAAAAACTATATAAAAAAAAGGAGAAAACCCCCTTAAAGTGGCCCACCTGCATCGGCCTTAAAATACTTGGATGCTCAACTCATTGACAACGACCTTAATTGGAATCCTACTACATTTAGCCCGACTAGCTATCAGAGCATTTAAATAGTCAGTATTCACATCCCTAAGAAAAAATCCAATGGTCCCGAGACTTCTTATGCATAAAAATCTATTCTTGATCAATTATAAAGCCCAAATACACCTTGCTCACTACATCCTGGAAGCCCATTTAGGACTGCCATATTTTCTTGTAACATAACCAAGATTGATGAAGAATCATACAACCAATCGAGAGAAGCAACACATGGTCCGAAGTATGGTGGGAAAGGTGGTCCATGCAAATATCCTAACTCCAATAGGCAAAAGTCAGAACCCGGTCCAACCTAACCCAAATCCTTATTAAACTTTATTTCTTACTACACCAAGTAAACCTAATGTCATGATAGTCATCATCTTGAAGCCTAGAAGATGAAATTTGATCGTTAAAATCTTCATAGCAACCTATCCAACTAGTTCTTACTAATCTTCTCATAACTAAAAGAACAAATATTGAAGTCACCAAAACATTGAAAAGGATGGTTGCAGCTAGTTTGAACCCGAAAAGTAGAACGTGCATAAACAACATAAAGTAGAAAAGTAGATGATGGATGAAAACATCGTCAATTCAAAATATTATTCAATGAAATTTTGGTGTTTGAAAGGCACGATATGCCATCTTTCTGAACTTTTGGTGTTTACTATTTAAAGTCACAAATATTGCTAATAATAGCGCATTCACAAAATCTATTTTAGGGATGACACTTGGGGAACTGACTTTTAGTCCCAAAACATTGAACTATTGATAGAGTTTAGAAAAAAATCCTAACCCCTAAGTCAAAGATTCTAAAAAAAAAAAAAAAAAAAAAACTATTTGTTCAAAGATTTGGCCGTAAGTGAAATATTTTTAAAAATAACATAAAATTAAGCCTTAGAATTTAAATTTTACAAAACTATACAAATTCCAGTTACAAACTTCACAATAAAATCCTCCATTTTTCAAGTTTTTTTTTTTTGAAGGGAATAGTGCATAAGGCACCACAGTTTCACTAATTGCAACCAGTCTACAGAGCAGAGTACAAAAAAGACAGGCAATCCCATATACCCCACTCACCCATTGTTTCTATCTATTTAGTACTACGAGCAATGCAATGCACTACATTTTTAGCAGACCTTCGTACGAAACAAAACCCAATTTTCACAAAACTAAGACAAAGTTGCTGACAATCGGATAAAACCAGTCCATATGGACTTTTATACCTTTTCCTATTCTTCAAATTCAAAACCATTGTTGCTGCATCACTCTCCACATTAATTGAGCGTCAACCTTCCTTTCGCGCCCAACAGAATGCTTCACGTATAGTCATAACTTCACCCACCATTGTTCCCCTCCTGAACCCTTCCCATCTTCTCCATCCACCTCCCAGCCATTGACCATGGTGATTTCAAGCCACCTAGCTAGCACCGCTACCTCTTCCCTCCCTGAAAAAAGCTGCGTCCGTGTTGATTTTCACCACCCCCAATTTCGATTTCTTCCAAACTGACAATCCTTTAATTTTGTTTGTTCTGACGGACAACCCTCCTCCTGTGTGCCAAACTTGCTTCTCAGCCTCCCTAGCTTGTTTCCACCCCTCCTGAGTGGATTTTGCTATCAAACTCATCTCCTCCATAGAATACTTCGTATTCTGCCATAGCATAACGTTCATCCTCCTCCAGATTGCCCAGCCCGTATATAAAGCCTTACTCAGTTCTTTCTGGGATAACATATGTCTTGCCTGTCTGAACCAGTCCCAGGTCGAAGACACACCCTTCAATGTACTACCAAAACTCAATTGCCTCCAATAATCCACAATATCCAAACAGGTAAAATTAGCGTGCCAGCAAACCTCGGGACCAGATCCGCAGGACCCATACCATCAACACCAACCCCTCTTGATTAAAGACGTTCACCTGTTAGAATAAAAAAATTTAGGAGTTTCTACCAAAAATTTGGACCTTCGGTTGAACCGTAGCACCCCAAAGTGATTTCCACTCCTCTCTATTTTCTTCGGAATCTTCCGCTGGGTGCAAGAACTTGTACGCACTTTTGACCGAATATTCCCCAATAGCCTTCAGACACCACTGAAAGTCATCCTCTACTTGAAACAACGGAAGAGGAATATCCAAAATTTCTCATGAATAACCTTCGAGATCCTTAAAGCTTCCATCTTAGATTCGTTCCACTCCCCGCTCCTTGAACTTATCAGGTGATCCACTCTAAACGTCAGCATTCTCTCATTCAGCTCCACCTCTAACCCAACATTTGCATCCATCCATCAATCACAGAAAACCCTAACCGACCGACCATTCCGAATCCTTCATCTTGTCCCTACTGTAATTAAACTTTGCGCCTCCATAATAGATCTCCATATATAACTCGGTGATGACCCTAATTCCGCCTCTATAAAGGATGTCTCAGGATAATATTTACTCTGGAACAGTCGACTAAAAAGACATGATGGCTATGTCTAAAGCCCATCCCACATGCGTCCTTACTTGCGCACATTCTCTTTCAGGATCTCCAGTGAATCTTTGGACCCGAGTTCGAGAATGACCCCCACCAGCAGGTGTTCCAAGTCTTCTCTAACACATCCATTGTTCTATGCGGTAAAAGATAGACCCCCATCATATATGTTGGCAATGTTTGCGCAACTGATTTTAGTAAAACCTTCTTCCCTCCTCCAGACAAATTCTTCTTATTCCATCCACTTACCCTAGCCTGGGCAAGATCAAGTACCCGAGTGAAGGCCTTAGATCTGAGCCGACTAATACCCACCGGAGCTCCCAAATATGATTTGAATCTCTTTGTCACCGAGACCCCTATCTGAGTACAAACCATAGTTCTCTTACTTGTCGACGTGGACTAAATATCACTGACGACTTGTTGAAATATATAAGTTGTCCCAAATCCTTCTCATAATCATTAAAAAAATAACCTCGGAGTGCATCCACCTCTTCATCCTTGACACGACAAAAGATCATAGAATCATCCGCAAAAAATAGATGACTAATTCTAGGGCAAAGCCTCCCTATTTTACACCCCACCAATTGGCCCTCCTCTTCTAGCTTGGAGCCTTGGAGGAAGCTCTCGAAAGTCCCTTTGCACAAATTATGAACAAGTAGGGAGATAATGGATCGCCTTGTCGAATCCCCATTGTTGGCTCAAATTCCTCCAAAATGCTCCCGTTAAGGTCAACCCGACATCGAACGATCCGTACACATAGCATTATCCACTAGATCTACTTATCTGAAAACCCCAACTTACTCATGATGACTTCCAAATAATCACATTCCATTCTATCGTAAGCTTTGGCCATGTCCAGCTTGAGTCCCATCCAACCATCCTTCACCTTTTTAGCTCGCTTTACCCAATTAATAATTTCATTAGCAATACTTATGTTATCCGTAATTAAACGTCCACAATTAAAAGCACTTTGACTCTCAAAAATATACTTCCCAATCACCATCTTCAACCGATTAGTCAACATTTTCGATACGATTTTATATATGACATTGCATAAAGCTATGGGCCGCAATTTAGTCACTACTCTCGGATTTGTGACCTTAGGGATTAAAGCAATGCACGTGTCATTAAAACTGGGTGAGAATTTAACTTTAGCTAAACATTCCAAACATACCTTTGTGACTTCTTCTCCAACAACACTCCAATGCTCCTGGTAGAATGCGGGGCACATACCGTCAGGTCCCAGAGATTTGGAAGGGCATATATCCATAAGAGCCACCTTAACCTCCTCCCTAGAGAATTCCCAGGTAAGCCAACCATTATCCTCACCCGACGCCACTTTCTCCACATCTCTACAAATCCTTTCTGGTTCACATCCATTGGTTTTAGCCATATTAGCAAAATGGTTATGTATCAACTCCTCAAGACCTAACCCTAGATGTACCTCCCTAGCACCATCCATCAACAGAAAGACTTTGTTATTTCTTTTCCTTTTAGTTGTTGCCTGATGGAAGAATTTTGTGTTCATATCTCCATCTGTAAGCCACATCGACTTCGACCTCTTCTTCCAAAACGTCTCCTGATTTTTCAAAGCCTCCATGTAAGACTTCCTAGCCTCATCCTTTCCTCTTCCTATTCTATCCGCCCGAGCCAATTTCCGACGTGATCGATCCACCTCCTTTTGCAATAATTTCATGCTCCCCTCATCCCACACTCCCTTAGAGCATTTCCACAATTTGATATTTTCTGCATAATTCCTTCACCATAATCTCTGTTTCAAGCTTCTCGTACCACCTCACTACATCTCGGGTTCAAGTTCCACAATAATCCATATCGAAATCTCTTGTTGTGCCCTTTTTGACTGGGGTTATCCATGATCATCAACGGGTGGTGGTCTGATGATACAAATGGGATATTGTAACCGACCAATTGGGGTAGGTCCTTACCCAAGCGTCATTCACTAGGGCACGATCTAACCGTTCCTGCATTGTTGGGTTGCTAATCGGTCCTTTTTTCCACGTAAACTGCCCTCCCCTGCCCCCAAGTCTACTAGGCTAGCCTCGATAATAGTATTTTGAAACCCGTCCATAAGGTGTTGTGGTTGGAGCCACCCTCCCACCTTTTCATATGATGAAATGATGTCATTAAAGTCACCTGCACACAACCATGGAAGGTTCGAAATTGCTCTAAGACCCTTTAACACTTCCCATGAATCATGTTTGTTCGAGCGTTCAAGACTGCCATAAAAATCGGTGAATCTCCAATGTCCCCCATTCCCGAAGGTCAATCATAACGTTAATGAACTTGTGGGATTTACCCAGCAGTTTGACAGAGCCCGGATTGGACCAGAACAGTGTCAAACCTCCTCATCTACCATCACAGTCTACCGCACAACATCCATCCATCCCAAGGAACTTCCTCACAAGTTCCAGTTCCCTTATGTTCCGTTTTGTCTCACTGAGGAATACTATTTTCAGTCTATAGGTCTTGACCAAGTCTTTCAACACAGAGTTCGCTATCTAGTTACTGAGCCCCTTAATATTTCAGCAAAGGATTCCCATATCGGTACCTATAACGCCGCCCACCGTTGACGCCTGCTTTCGTCACTGATCTGATCAAAACCCTAACCCTAGCACATGTTACCCCTATAACCGCCTATGACTACACGCTTATTTTTACGCTGAATTGATTTTTCCATTTTTTTCAAGTTTTAGTCCAATAACTTCTTGATTCTTTTTTATGTTTCCTGAAGAAAAAAAAATCCAATTTTCGGTAGTCCAATTTTACACTTAAAAGTAGAAATTATTTTTGTTATAATTTACAGATTGCAAGCAGGATGAAAACTAAGGCCTACCGCGTGTTAAGTTATACTCCCTCCATCTCAAAATGAGTATTTTTAATTCTATTTTGAAAAAAATTAAAGTTAAGTTTGTTAATATGTCATATTACTCTCGTATCATCATGATCACGTGTTAAAGGATGGAAAAAACGGTACCATCCTTTATTTTATTAGGAATGAGAAATGAACCAAAACAAAGTATCACATTCTATATCCTGTTTCAATTAAGTTGGGAACTTTATATTCCTCAAAACTATATCAGCTTGATTTAGTGATATGTGAGAAATGCCACGAAATCGTAAGCGAGAAATAAAATGGTGGAGCCCCTTTAGCTAGCAACACTTGTCCATAAATCCAAAGTCCTCAGGAACATCTACTTCAGTATTTGCTGAAGCTCTATTAAAGTTAATATCATACATTCATCAAACGTGATAGCTACTCATGTTTCACACTTCACCTAATATTATATGATACAACAAAGTAAGAATTCTTGGAACTAAATCAGAAAATTGATTCTTCTACAAATATTTAGCACAAAGTAGATTTTACATGAACCATCTAAAACTAAAACACACTTTTAACTACATTTTATTACACCATTCCAACAACTCTAAAGCACCAGGCCAAATACAAACAGACACCTGAGAAGGATCGAGAGTCAGCATCTTCTCCAACAACTCAAACGCATGACGATCAAAACTACAACAGAAGGATGTAAGCTTAAGCAATATGCAAATAATGAAAACCATAGATAAATGTTACTTACTGCCTGAGAATATCTATCTGATGCCCATCAAATCAAGAAAAACAACGGCCGAGGGTTCCAATGAGCAGCAGCAAACTTTTCTCATGTCTATTTTTGCGAGATTCAGATTCTTAAAACTATCCTAGCTATATCTCTGAAATTTGTATTTATGCTTTGGCTTTCACATCCATCTCCAGGCAACCACTCCAAGTTCAAAAAGAGTTATGGACAACACACTTACTTAACTTACCAACGGAAACCCACTTATGTATAAAAAAAAAAAATGATTTTATCTCATATAGACTGTTATGTGAACTACAAAGGAAGAAATTAGCAGAGGAAAAAACAAGCTATTATAGTCAGTTTCTGGAACTAACCTGACTAGTAATCAGTAGACTATCATCACCACTAACACCCACCACATCTGAATTAGTTTTCTGCGACACTCCATGATCATATCCTGTTCGACTTTGAAAGTCACTGATAATGCTATAATAATCACATTCACAAAGAATTTATTTTATTAATAATAAGAAATGAGACAAAAGGAAAGGAAGTATCAATTTCTGTATCCTGTTTAAATCAAGTTCTGAACTTTCTACTACTCAAAACTTTATCAGCTTGATCACGTGATATGTGAGAAATACCACGATATCGCAAGTGTTCTACACCATTTTCACCACCAGACAAAACAACTAGCAAATACTTAACCACTTCCTCGTTCATTTTTAAGAGCATAAGTGAATCTCTAATGCAAGGGAAAAATGCATCAGGGCGAGCACAAAAAGGTTGAAAAATATGGAGCAGCGCTAGTATATCAGCTTCAAACTGATTGACACCCTCTTCAGAAAATTGAATATCACTCATAAGAATGCTGCGAGAAATAAAATGGTCAAGCCCTTCAGCAACACTTCTCCATAAATCCACGAAGTCTTTCGGGTTTAGATTCATCTTTAGAAAACTAAGTTGATTTCTCAAAGTATCCAACGCTCGAACGAAATCGTTAGAAACAGCTAGTTCTGTATTTGCTGAAACTCTATTTGAGCTTACATCAGCCGCATCCTCATGCAGAAAATGTTCCTTATTCTGGACATATTCCCAAGAAAGAGTTTCAAACTCATGAAGAACAACAACAATTAGTTCCATAAGCCAATTAGTCTCCAGCTCAACCAAGCTATTAATTTCCTCCCCAAAGAAGCAACTGTTTTCGACAGTGCAGTTATTGCCACTATTCAGAGAGAGGTCAGAATCATTCTCAGCAAGTTTCATCTCCACAAAGTTCATATCATCGCTCCACTCCCTCAGTTTAGACTCAACAAATCTGGCAGCATTGACTGATCCACAAACTCTCATTAAAGCATCATCATCAATATTTTCAGGAACAAATTCAGTTCTCTTGCACCGGAAAAGTAGCACATTGAAGAAAAACCAGAAGAATCTGCCTGCAGTTGACCTGACAAATGTGATACAAGGCAACATGGCTGGAAAATGTTTGGACCGCTCAATCATTTCCCATGCAATCTTGAGGGCAAATTCTGCAATTGGAGGAGCCTTATGGTCTTCTCTTGTAGAGAGAAGATATTGTCCAGATTCTGTCTCGTTATACCCAACTTTACATTTGTTATCAACTTTCCATGCTCTATCATCTTTTAGTTCTGCTTTCAGTTTCTTACAGGCATCCTTGAGCTCAATCTTGGACCAAATCTTAAGCCAATCAGGTCTATCACAAAATATATTTAACACTGATATGCCACTCGATATCCCTTGAAACCTTTCAGTGTCTGCCAAGAAGAGATAAGTTTCTGAATTTACAAGGGACTGCATCTGTTTATCAAATGCAACAAGGAGATCAATCAGATGAAGCCATGAAGAGATAACTTCCAATCTCTCGACTTTATCTCCATATCTTTGAGCAAGAGCAGGAAAGATTCTTTTTGACAAAAACCCAGAAATCATTTGAACCATTGCAGAAACCCAAGCTTCTTTAGCACTATAGCTCACCAACCTCGCTTTGTCGATCAGAGGCTGCAAGACATCATCCACTCCCACAATAAAATCCCTTGTAAATTTATGCACAAGAGCAAACACAAATTCAGGCTGATCAACCCATTTTGAGAAGTGGTATTCCATTCGTGATGCAATAGGAGATACCAGTTCTTCAATAGCCCATAGAACTACGAACTTGTTTTCTCTTAAAAGCTTATGCTGTCTCTCTTCTCTCCTGGTTTGGGCATGCTGCAAAGCACACAGAGTTAAGAAGCTATGAGAATAGCTCTTTCTCTTATCTCCTTCCATCAAAACAAGTGGATTTGGGATGCCAGAGATCTGTCCACTTTCTATTTTTGAAGTCAAAAGTTTTGGTGGCCAACCTAAGGAAGCAAGAAGAGATCGATGATCTGCAAGAACATGTGGCCGCAGAACAGCCAAAGTTTTATCCACTCGAGTGTCAACAGCCTTTATAAGGTGATGCCAGTGAGGTTGGAATTTCACAACATCAACCAGTACTTCCTCGACATTATTCATGGATTTTATGGCTCGAAGGAACTTTTCTTGCTTTGATTCAAATTCCTGCAACCAATAAATATGTGAATGTTCGGCCTTTGGCTCTTCCTTCTAACTTGTCATTCCAACATCAACTTTTGAAACAATGAGGAAAAGACCAAAAAAGAAAGAAGAAAAAGAAGTAATTACAGTTGAGGCTGTAGATTCTGAAAACTTGGCAGAGAACATATTCCCCGGGCGCTGATTTACAACACAACTAAGAACCGCATCTTCATGATCTCCAACTAGAGCTTCCAACTGTAGAGCAGTCTCTGAGATATGAAAAGGTCAAGAGGTTAAGTTTGGCAGCCAGCAGCTAACAAACAGTGCTTGGATTTAACAGACCCGACACAGCCAAAACTAGAAGAATAATGAGCAAAGATTCCATAGATCTTCCTTAAACAGCATTGCAAGAATGATTCCTAATATCTTGCTCATTATTCAAGTTGCATTGTACCATGTGCACCAAAGCTTAGTCATTCTAAAGTCTAAACAATAAATAGTAAGTCTAATCAAGAACAAACATATGACCACTTGAGTAATATAAGCCTCTCCGCACCTAAATCTAAAATAGGTAATCCTTGGATTCGAATGATTTTCAGATATTAAAAAAAAAGAAAAAAAAAAGCTAAATTACAAATTATCATTCAAGTATCGAACAGATCCAAATACAATCAACCATTGTTGAATGAAGATCGCATACACATTCTAATACATTAAATTGAACAAACTCACCAGCATATTTGCGAATATTCTCAATGCGCCTCACCTCCATTGCAAGATGAGACAGTTCCTCCCCGAAAATCCTCCCAGCTTTGATGGAACCAATCCCATCTACAAAAATAAAGCCACAAAATCCAAATGAAACATTACACAAAAGCATCGGAAATATTAGCAGTGAGAGAGGGGATTGGGGGCTACTGACGTTGAGAGGTGTAGAGGCTGAGATTCTGTATCTTGATGTTGAGATTGTGAAGGGCGGTTTTGGCTCCGACGGAGAGAGAAATCCAGGAAACGACGTGCGTGGTGAGGTTTCTTCGAAGGGTTGCGAGAATGGTGTCCAAATCAGCAGAGCGAGTGTTGAGTTCCGCGAGGAGATGAGGAGCCTGGGAGAGATCCTGATGGGAGCTGAAATGGTCCTCCAGGAACCGCAATTGGGATGGAGAGAGGTCTCTGGTTTTGGGCAGGACAGGAGGTGAGGAAGAAGAAGAAGAAGGATCCATTAACTGCTCTCTTTCTGTGTGTGTGTGCGTGTTTGTTTGTTTCCTAGGAAGAAGAAGAAGTTATTGAGTTTGAAAACTGAAAGAGACAGTAGGTGTGAGGCGTGGCTACTTTTGGCTTTGTCTGATCCACCCAAAACTGCCTCGGTTCAACCCTCACCTCACGGATTCACTTTGAGACTAATTGGTTTCATTTTCATTTTTATTTTTATGTGTGCAAAAAAAAGGTGTGTCGTGTCAAATTTGACTCATTCATCGTGAATATTGTGATTCAACGTTTATTTTATTTGTGTCTAATAAGTATCGGGTTTAATGTATATCAGTTGACTGATATAAAGTTATATCAGTTGCACTAATAAGGTGGTGACACCTCGTTTAAAATCATGAATCCGGACGGGTCGCTCCCCCAAATTCACTTGAGTGGGTATAAGTGATTTTAAATGAGGTGTCATCACCTCATTGGCTTTATTAAATTGCAACTGATATAACTTTATATCATTCAACTGATATACATTTTACCCATAAGTATTTTATTACCAACAGATTGTAGGTATGTTAACAATACAGACTAAGATAATGTGAAGAGTTTTTGGATTTGATCCTCAATGAACTTAATAAATATTGACGCTACCAAAAAAAGACATAAGTTCACACAATGAATAATAACGTGACATGCGTTGCTTGAACGTCATGCCATCGGCCTCGCAGTTCCATGGACATGCTCCTAGAACGAGACTCCACGGACTTGCTCCCGGAGCATAGCTCAAAGAGACTCCAACAAAGAAGCCCAAAACCATCTAAACATATGAGATTTCATATAATACTCTCAAGCCTTCGAATGTTTCCAAAGCCCTTGGTTAAGTCTCACAGACATGGGCATAAATGACAAACTCTCGTACAAATAATTTATATATGTTTATTTTCAAGGACATAAATGTCACTAAAAAATTGAGATAGTAGGTGAATGATAAATATCACTTGTAAGATGATATTTTTTTTCAAACTTTAGGGATGATTTGAAATTCTAGAATCATTATATTACATCTTCTCTCTTGTGACTAACTTTACAAAAACATAGGAATTCAAATGAATATTTTCATAAAGAAAAAAAATGAATATTTTCATTGATTTTGTTAATTCCCCTTGTAAAATTGGGGTACCAAACAATACCTTCTATAAAATGTGTTTTTAATTAGACACCAATGTATACAACAGAAAAAGGATGATGTAGAAGTGAATGTGAAGGAATGGTTTTTTAGTGAATCCGATTCCACAATTGTATCTAACCAGCCCCGCTTCTAAACTCATCTAATGGTCTCACTCACGCATGATTTTGCTTCTTATAATTTCAATTAATTATACATCAAATCTTCAATTTTCTTTAATTGAATTAGCTTTTCAAAAATTATACAATAACAACACCAAATATCTCACACATAATTCACTGATCACAACATGCAGCAATTTGACAAACCTGATATGCAGAGGTCCCAGAACCAAAAACAAAGGCAGGAGGTTAGATGAAACAAAGAGACCCTCCTCAATATCTCACAAAAGAATGCGAGTGAATTATATACACAACTGGAGATGCGGGGTATCGATCCCCGTACCTCTCGCATGCTAAGCGAGCGCTTTACCATCTGAGCTACATCCCCATTTGCTTTTTCATTTTGTTTATTATTAAAATTTCAAGGAATACCTCGTTTAGTTGTGAAGGGGTTGTAGATAAACTGAAATTTATACTTCATTTGCAAAAGTTTGATATTCTTGAACTCCTCAGCATCTATTTTATGTTGCGCATATGTTCCATGTACCTCTGTTTTATTCCAGAAATATTGAACTTTGCAAATGTAGAAAATTTAGTATATATATGTGAATAAGCTAAATTACGTTTCTTTGATTGATTTTCTTCAAGTTTAGCTCTAGTAATATGCATAGATAGATTCACTGGATCAATTTTGTAGATGTGTTTACTATATTTACATTATGTTGCGCAAAGCAATGAATTTTTTACATCATTTTTATTTTCTTTGAATGACATCTCGACCAGCAATCAATTAGAGGTGCAGAATGAATTGATTTCATTTTTTATAATTATATTTGTATCCAACTTTTTATCATATTATCTTTCCAATTTCTTATATGATTTCAATAATAAGTTTTAACATTTTTTTATCTACTTTTTTGTAGTTGAGTGTTCATCGTTTCCTCCTTCCATTGAGCATGTTACTTGACACGAGAAAAACATTAGGCCATTGTTAGAGCACAAGCTTAATTTAGTGATATTGTGTTATTGAACTCTCTATACGAGGGTGGTTTGATTAACATATTCTACTTACTTGGTGGATCAACAGTGGACAATGTTTATTTTGCTTTTAATTTAACAAGAAATGACCATCTTTTTTGACGTTTTGTGTATTATTTGATCTAATTTTAGTATTAAAATTGATAATTAAAGACTAAATTAAAATAACATTAATGTGCATTTGAGAAGAAAGTGACGGTTCAAATTGTAGGAAACTGTTCAAAAAAGACTTGAAAGTAATGTCATAAGAGCATCTGCATTGAAGGTCCTCATTGTATTGGGACTACAAAAAGACCTCACTTTTGAAAAAAACCATCAATGCAAAAAAAACCCATTAAAGGGCCAGGCCCTTTGAACAGGTCCCGGACCTCTCTCTCTTCTCTTTATTATTTTTACATACTATGCACTTATATGTGGACACATGGCCATTGTAAAGCCCAAAAAAAAAAAAAAAACAACAGTTGTTGGCTTGTTGCCTTAACTTGCGTTTATCCTTTTTTTTTTTGAAACAAAAGAAAATAATAATAATTCCCTCTGTTTTTTTTTTTACTTATATAACTCCCTCTGTTTTGGTTGAAAATAATTTTGTTTTATGTTTTTTCTCTTTTCATTTTGAACTTTATTTATATATTATTATTTATGGTTAAAATTATGAAATTTTATATAATTTAACTTATATCTAGTTTATTTGAATTTTTATTTTTAATAATATTATAATTACATGATTATTTTTTTTTATAATAATACTTAATATAATTTTTTCCAACAATAATTATTGGTGATATGATAACTTGGGACTCAAATAGAGTCCCTTTAATGCAAAATTTTAATTTGATGAGGACCATGCTGACGTGTCAGACAATAAAGTAAGAATATGACATATAAGGACTCAATTTGAGTCCCTTCAATGCTGATGCTCTTAACAGCGCTGGTTTTGGTCCACAGCATTAGCAGTCACGTGGTGTGGTGGGCATCCAATAGGATCCTCCTCGATGCAGATGCAGATGCAGACGTACCCAAAAGCCAAACAAAGTCAGTCTGACCATCCAACCCAGCTGGAGGCTACTCTACTCTACTGTCTTTGAATTTGTATTTGGGATTGGATGGAATGTAATTTCATTATTTTTCTTTCTGATTTATTTTTTGAACGGCTCAGATTAATCACTTCAATCAATGGACGGTTCAGATTTGTACATATATTATACATGTACAAACACCCCCCACCCCCCCATGCGCCAATCATTTGGCTTACAGAAATGTAGTCATAAATTTGTGAATCCCAAATCCGCATGGACCACCACCAACCCTTCCATTTTTACTCTAATCAATTATGTATAGGGTCTGTTTCAAAGACGCCAACAAAAAATACTGTCAAATTATGTTCATGTTGGCCTCTGAACCCCTTGATTAGTATTATTAGGAGCATTTATACCCAGCAATTCATTAGGGCACCAAGCCATAAAATCCCCATGCATGAAACATCATAAAAATCGCCTTTCTAGTTTCACAATGAGAAAATCGTGAGAAAACTTCTGATATTTTTTTGTGGCTCACCGCCGGTAAACACTAGAAACTCTAAAAGAGATAACTGATATTAAATGTATATCTATTTTTATCAATTATAAACTACGTCCCACTTATAAAGACAAATATTTATTATTAAAGAACTAAATCGATGACAACAAAATTGTTTACATATATTTAGAGCAAATAATTTTTATCCTAGTTGAATCACTAATATACTTACTATAATTAAATTGGTCCCTTCTTAAATTAAGGGGTGCAATCACCCCTCTCGCATACCCCCAATCTACCGTCATGCCTCTCCCTCTTGGATTCCGGTTACATATCTGGATCCAAACATCGTCATCCAGCTAAGATTCTGGTTAAATAATTGGGTCCAAACCTTGTCATCGGCCAACATTACGGTTAGTCTACGACTAGATTTCTTATATTTTCTTTTTAATTTGATAACATTATCTACTTTAAAGAAATAGTTCAAACCATTTTGCTTCTACCAAAAAGTAAAAAGAAATTGTGTCCACAACACAACTACACATACCTTTATCATATTTTTCGTACTTGTTTGAGATAATTTACATAATCACCAATTTCTCTCAAACTTAAAAACAATGACTTAAAAATTTGTCAACGCCACAAGAAATCGTTATCTAAACAAAAAATTCTATTTTTAAAAAGGGTTTAATGTATATCAGTTGACTGATATAAAGTTACGTCAATTGCATTAATAAGGTGATGACACCTCATTTAAAATTATGGATCCGGACGGGCCGCTCCGCTCCTACAAATTCACTTGGGTGGGTATACGTGATTTTAATGAGGTGTCATCACCTCATTGGCTTTGTTAAGTTGCAAATGATATACATTTTACTCTTTTAAAAAACACCTAATATCTACTATTAATATATGTTTATGAGCTATTGTCGACAACAAAATTGAAAATATTTGACCAGAGAACACGGCCCAATGAAACCCTCCAACAACATATATTCATTGGTCATGAAAACATGAAAAAATTTCGATGCATAAAAATCCTTCAATAAGATTTATGAATTTGTTGTTCACTCCACCACAACCACCACCACCACCAATATTTCGTGTGAGTCAAAATCGTGTTGAGAGAAGAACGACGAGTAAGTGAACGTCACAACATTTTAATGACACAATTCCTACATCAGGCCAGGCCCAATAGAGCCACATTCAGGCCCATAACTCCCATTGAAAGTGCAGATAAAAAATTGGCTCCCATTTGTGTGGGGCTCACTGGTGCATAGAAACACCTGATGAGAAGAAGAGAATGAGAATATTATGTTATATAAGCTGACACGTGGAATATTGCGATTTATGTAAAATGGGTAAACTCGGAGCCCCTGATGCAGATTATTTTACATATTTTAAGTATTTATTTTTATGCCCTTAACCTTTACTGTTATGATATTTTGAAGGCTGTACTGTTACGATTAGCACAGTAGTGTGGTACGAGTGGCAATGGCAACGAGACTGAGGCTTTTCCATCCATTTCCTTTTCCAGTTCCGTTTCGTTGTGATTCATCAACACACATTGGCTCGTTTTCGAAGAAACCACACTTGAGAGTCTCTGCATTAATGGCGAGCAGTGAACCCCAGAACCAGTCTTCTTCGAGCACCAAACCCAAGATCATCGACGCACATCTACATGTCTGGGCATCTCCGGAAGAGGTAAATAAATATCTATCAGAAGTTACAGGAACTGTTTGGTTCACTATTTGTTGAATTACTGATTGAAAATGGTTAAATTTCACAATTTTGGATGTTGAAGGCAGCAGATAAATACCCTTATTTTCCTGGACAAGAACCATCTTTGCCTGGAAATGTTGATTTTTTGCTTCAGGTACCAACCCATCTCTCGTTTTTTTTCTTCGATGTGATAATTTTTTGATGTATTTGGTCATAATGGATTTGAATGGAAATTGCATTAATGTGTTGTTATTCTTGGCATGCCTTGGTTACTTTATTTAGAAGTAATCAGTTAGGCTCAACCTAGTCTAATGAATTGTGCAAAACTATAGATGTGTAATGTGTAGGCAAATATTTTTCGTGTATGTATCAGATTGTTAGATGATTGTTTTCTATCTTAAGTCCTGTTGGAATATTTGAATGCAGAGTAATACAAATTAATTAGGGCGATGGATATATCGCTGCAGTTATTCTTAAACGTAGCTGTAATTTACTAATTTTCTTGTGGTACACTGATAATTCTTTATTCGACAGTGTATGGAGGAAGCAGGGGTAGATGGTGCACTCATAGTGCAGCCCATCAATCATAAGTTTGATCATTCTCTGGTGACAAGGTATATGAGCATTTGCCTGATGCAACTTATATGGGTCCTGTCGTGCCAATAAGAGACTCAACGGTGTAACCTCATGTTTGACATGGTTCAAATGTTAAACTAAACCATACATCTTATTTTGTTCCTCCTAGAGTTTGGTTTTCAAAGTCTGGAATGGAGGCAAACCAAAGATCGGTATTAGTTGTGATTTGGGGTGGTCTACCTTGTTTATTGCTCCAACACTGTGCAAGCTCCATTCCACCAAGAAATTATGTTCCATTTGATTTTATTATCCTTTAGCCACATATTGGTTGGTCATATAATTGATATCTCACAAGTAACAATTTTCCCCTTAAAGCCTTAACTGATTTGTACATAGTTGGTTTCCTCTAATCTCATTGCTTCTATTTTTCTGTCTCCAACATGCACTATTGGAAGGTATTGCTTATGCTCAGCTTCTATTTGGCAGTGTACTGAAGAAGTACCCAACCAAATTTGTTGGTTGTTGCCTCGCAAACCCGGCAGATGATGGGAGTGGCATTAAGGATCTTGAACATCTTGTTTTAAAGGTCTTGCAAAACAAAACATCATGCTATTAGTAATAACTGTTTTCTTGCTTGGAAAATGATAATGATAGTCTTTTCTCATGCTAGGATGGTTATCGGGCCGTCCGTTTCAATCCATATTTGTGGCCATCTGGTCAACAGGTATTAATCTCTGTGAGAAACGTCGGTTTATCTGTCTGGATGTGTTCTTTCTCGCACATTTCATCAGTTGAATGAATCTTTTAAATGGTGTGAGTGAAGGATAAAGAAATTGTGTCTTCTATCCATAATGATTATCATGTTGCAGATGACAAATGATGTTGGGAAGGCATTGTTTTCCAGAGCAGGTGAACTTGGTGTACCAGTGGGTTTCATGTGTATGAAGGTATTTTTGCTTTCAACTCAAGAAAAAAGGGCCTACTTTCATTAGTATTATATTTTTCTCGCAAAGTTACTTATTCTGAGCTTATCAATGTAGGAATTCAATCACTTTACTCTCATACCATGTTTAGCTAGTTCATATAACTTGCCTAGTGTAGGAGATTTTAAAATATCATTGCTGAATTAATTCTTTTTTTTTTTTTTTTTCAGGGTCTCAATCTGCATATTTCAGAAATTGAGAAATTGTGTACAGAATTTCCTAAAACAACTGTACTGCTTGATCACTTAGGTTTCTGCAAACCACCAACGTAAGTTCCCTAATTGTATGGCTTCATGAGGAAATTTTCAATATGTTGATGGTTAGATGACAATACAGCTGTTCTTATGCTTCATCTTACAGAAATGATGAGGAAAGTCTTGCCTTGTCTGAGCTTTTGAAGCTGTCCAGATTCCCACAGGTATGAAGTCTCCTGAATACCTCTCGAGGACTGCTTTATATATGTTACATGATTTATTCTTGGTGTTGCTGCAATCCAAATAGACAAGTATAAATAGATTTTAGTTCATCGCCAAAGAAGATTTTGATGCTGTTAAAATTTATCATACCATTCATTAGTCATTATCCACCAATGGAGTATGGTTCAGGTAACTTTAAATAATTAGTGCTATCGTTCTATTAATGCATAACCAGTATGCCACAGAGCTTCCAATGAGTTGGAATGCTGAAACTGATATGTAGTATAAATCGGTCTCTGAGAAAGTGACTAAATCATTGCCACTTCGCTACCCGTGTTAAATGGCTGGTCAAAAGCTTTAAATCATCTGTAATTCTGTATGCTTCGTCTTTAATGCTTTGATTCAGCCTAGTATCATCATGGATAATTTCATAAATCAAATCCTTATTGCACAGGTATATGTAAAATTCAGTGCACTATTCAGGGTATCAAGGAGGCCATATCCATATGATGATTTATCCCACCTCATCTCCCAAGTTGTTGCGAGCTTTGGTGCAAATCGCATCATGTGGGGCAGGTACTGTTATCTTTTTCTTTTCTTTTTCTCTTAATTGCAACTGCTGGGATGCTCAAATGAAATGAAATGGGAATTTTAGATGACTACATTTTTATTCTCTGCTGTTGCAGTGACTTCCCATTTGTTGTTCTTGAATGTGGTTACAAAGAAGCAAAAGAAGCAGTGTCTCTTATCGCCAATCAAGTACCTTTGTCATCTTCTGAGTTAGAATTGATCATGGGTGGAACAATTTTGAATCTCTTCCAAGGTCAATGGCTTCCTTGAATTATGTCATTCATTTATACTATGTTATACATGTATGTTTTGTGGTACATTCAGACAATGAATATTCCAAAGTTTGGACTCAATATCGTATCTCTCGAAAGAGATTTAGCTAATGGACATACATAATTTTATTCTGGTACTAATATCACTGTCTCTTCTCTATGGGGTTTGGTGTAATTTGGAGAACCTGTATCCAAAATTGGGCAAGGGAGCACTCAAATCCTTGATTCATGGATAAAACAACCCTCCCTTGGCCACTTCTTTTTCTAGATTATTCTCTGTCAAACAACAAGGAAAACACCATCTCTAACTTCTATTGTGAGCACTCAAATCCTTGTCGGTCTCTTTTTTAAAAAGAAAATGAAAGTGAAAAATCTATTGTTGCACAATGTCTTTGACTGTTGTTCATGATAGACAACCAATAAATTTTACGTAGCTTATATTGAAACAATTATGTATGAATTTACATATAGTTGGCATCTATTTTAGAACAAAGAAGTAATCGACATTTTCCAATAAATGAATGTATGAATAAATATGTTAAACTGATTCAGTTCCCTACAATCGTTGTCGGTCTAATACATACTCGGGCATCGATCTGTCCAACCTTACATGCTTGTCTCTAGATCAACGCTTTCCCTGTCACCTCACCCCATTAAGAAGTAAAAGAGAGAAGAATTGAATCTTCACCTATACAAACTTCCAATAAATGAAAATTATACAAGAAAAGTTTTACAAGATACAAGTTGCTAATCATCTAAGCGTTGTATCTCACCCATCATTATCCGGTTGCTGGTAACTTTGAAACCAAGGAGAGCAGGGTCTATCTGTCTACCTTTCTTTCCTTTCTTTTTACCACTTCGCCCACCTTGTGTACCATCCGATGTTTCTGGAGTCCCTCCCATTGTGTGGGAATCTGGCAAAGCAGTCTTCTTTGAATTGCTCTTCAGCATATCTATAAATGATGTTTCCGAGACATCAGAATCACTACATGAGGCAGTGCGGCGGAAGCGCATGTCTTTCTTGCCAGATGCACCCATATCAGAACCTTGGCTTGCTGAATTCCCAACTTGGTCCCGTCTTCCAGCTGAAGAATTCATAACATAAGTTACCCATTACTAAAAGATCTGTCAAAACCTAAATATCAACTTGGTCTCGTCTTCCTCTGGAATGCACAATAACTAAATATTGACCCTCTAAATTAACCAAAGTTCATATAGCATAACTCTAATTTGCTTAGTTTTTAGCCTAGTGTGACTTTACACAGAAAGTGAGAATTCGCGTGAAACGGGATGTCACTGACAATTGTAGAAGAATATATAAAAGGGGGTGAAGTGGATAACATATTTGTTCTACACATGCTTTTGAGAAAGGGTGTAGCAATGGAGATAGCAGCAGAGAAAGCACACATACCATCAGGAGCACCACTAGAAGAGTTCTTCCCTCTCATAACTGAATCTGAAGATAGCTCAGACAATCCTTCCTGAGATGATGAAGCACGGGAGACTGGCGGACGTCGCAACATGATATTATCGTGTCCTTTCGATAAAATGACAGGCACCCTGTCAAAACAAGATGTGTGAAGAATGTGAAGAAAAATCATCAAGCATGCTGGTGAATAGCTACACTTCAAAAACAACATAATAAAAACATTGAGAAAATTTGGTAGCACAAACATAACAGAAATGCAGGCCATCTATTCAGTTCATACAAATTAACCTATAAACATAGAACAAAAAACGAACCTACTTGAATAGGTGCAGTTTACAAAAGGATTATAGATGGTGGATATGAAGAGATCCAAGTGCCATGACAAGATAAATCATATTAGTTCACCAAAAGGAATAATTTATTAACTATTATCAATACAGGGAATCCAACTAGAAAAATATCAATAGAAGGAAATTTTGTTGCTTTATTCAGTTGTTTCTTACATACCATCAGGGATGTCAGAGACAGTAAATTATCCACAAAGCAAAAGGTATCACAGACAAGAGTGCTCAAACTCAGAACTGAGCAATTATTTGTACCATAGTCTAAGCCAAATAATCCAATTATTATTTATTAGCAGATAGATTCGAGATCTTTATGTTCCATGCAAGTCCAGAATTTCTTATACTGCAGCGGTGCAGCCTAACCTTCCTTTTCATGCTATATCTGGATTTATCATGACCAAAGTTACTACCTACATCATTGATGCTTCAAGGACAGAATTCAAAAAGTAGTCAAGTATGACAGGGTTGGGCTGGACCGGCTGGTAGCTCAGAAAGCACATGGCAGATCAATAAATGACATTGACCCAAATATCATAGACTCAAAGGGGTCACCCTAGCAATCCAAAAAAAAACAGGAAGTTCCACCATTGTTTCTTGGACATATAAAACGGTTGACTTCAAATTATAGCATACACCAGTAACATTTGTTTATTCTTAACATAACTGTGGGTGATTAGCAGAATACAGCAAATGGTCAAAATTCACATAAAACTAGGCATCATCTTTTCCAAGGGCAAATAAATAACCACTTTAAGCCAAGAATTATTTTGAGTACTAAACTGTTAATTTGCATCATGAACTCTACAGATGATCCAGGGTAATCAGATATTCACAATGTAAGGCACAGCTAATATGAATTCAACTACCCAGATTTCAATGAGTAGGACTTAAACTCAGAAACTTACCGATCCTTGGGCTTTTCCTCCGTGAAAGAGTTAGATGGTCCAATCTTGTCATTGTAGAAGCCTACACTCCCGCTTGATTGCCCGTCTTTGCTTTCTTGACTGTCAACAACAGGCCTCTTTGTCAAATGCTCACTTTTGGGCCCAGATTCCTTCCCATCCACAACTGAGAACTCTTTAGTGACAGAGGTCTTGCCAATATCATTCATATTAAAGTTTGTGTAGATCTCCTGAGCAGACTTATTGCTGCCTGACAAGAATGACTCAGACTTGCACAATGCTTCAAAGTCAGATCTAAAGGGCAAATTTTCATTGATTTCAAAACCACTAGCCTGCTCTTGAGCTGAAGAGCCATGTGGCGGATCACATGAACTAGAACCATAAGACCCTACAGTGAATGAGTTACTACGACCTGCTTCTTGGTCAGGAATATGACTAAACAGGTGATCTGTAGAGCTTGACCCTGCATATTGACCAGATGGAACCCTTCTCTCAAAGGATGACCCATTAATTACATCTGGTGATTCAGTAGGCTGATGAACAGATTTCTGATGGAGTAACTCCATCAATAGTTGCTTCGACTTATTATCATTTAATCCTTCTGACATCCATAAGCTTGGATCATCTAACATCCTATTAGTTTCTGACTCCCTTTTCTGTCGCTCAGAGTTGATATGTAACTGTTGCATCCGAGATTCCATCCAATCATTAGTAAGCAGCTCACTTCTCTCCGACCTACGGCCATCTATCCCATCCAAGGGTGAAACATGAAACTGGTTAGGAACTAAGGGTTTGTGAGGATTATGAGGGTGGTGGACACCAGAAAATGCTCCCAATGGAGCACCAGATTGCAAATGTGCAATCACGTCCTTAATATCTAAACCATGCATCCTAGCCATGGCATTCACAACATCCATGTTCAACCCCGGAGCACCGTTTGGTACTGTCCAATCAAAGGGCAGTGAACCAGGCTCATTAATCCCATGATGAATTCTTTCCTGAAACGAATGGTTACGCTCAAGATGATTCAGCTGCTCATCCTGAGATGACCTTATATGTTGTTGATAAAAATCCAGTGGACTGAACCCTGATGAATGACTCCGATGACTACCAGGATGCCCCTTGAAAAACCGATCAGCTTCATCAACAGGCCACACTGGACCAATATGCCTCTCTTCTTCGATGTCATTCCGCTGCCTCAAACCCATAGAAAGCTGCCTTGCCTGAAGTTGTTCCTGAAGAATCTGATGCTCCAATGGTCGCATTTGCCCATGTTGTGCGCGTGATATTAGCTCAAACATATCCCTTTGATGCTCTTGTTGTGGTACCTGACCAAATTTTGCTTGAATAAATTGCTCTAAAGATGGATCAACATGACTTAGAGGATGCTGAGAACGTTGTTGAAGTTCATGTAGAAGGTTCTGCTCTAATAAAACCTGATCTAGAACGTTGTTAGCTCTGATAGGATCAACACGTGACTGCCCAAGGGCAGGATCATGCATTTGAGTATGCAGCAACTGCTCAAGAAGTGCCTGGCGAACTTGAGATTGTTGTTGCTCCTGCAAGAGTTTTTGCTGTTGATGAAACTGCTGCTGTTGCTGCAACTGATGCTGCTGGAGCTGAAGCTGCCGCTGTTGTTGCTGTTGTAACTGAAGTGTCAACAAATGTTCCAAGTCTGGGACAGGATGGCTGCCTAGCTGCTGGGGGTGGATGTGATTCTGACTCGACAGATGTTCCAAAACAGGTTCATTCAAATGGCCATGTGACAACATATTTCGTTGTTGGAGCTGCTGCTGCTGCTGTAGCTGCCTTAACATAAGCTGATCTGCTATGTCAAAACGGTTGGCTTCCAATTCCATGCGTGACAAATGCCGGCCACCCATGGCCTCTTCATATAGGTTGGTTTCAGCGAGTGTATTTTTCCGATAAACATCAGACCATGCCTCTGGAACAATAACCTGATCACCCATGCCATTGAATGGGGCAGCCTTTCCTACACCAGATGGCATACTGGATGATAGTGTGTGGTTTGATTGATTGCCTTCAAGCTCAGACCATAAAAGTCCAAAAGGATGAAGTTTACTATCATTCTGATTTATTCCAGGTTCTGTTAGATCATCTGAGAGAGAGTGATGGCCAATTTGATTTGTTTTAGTATCATGAATGCTTCCAGAAGATCTTCCAAATGGATAACCACTGCTTCCAGGTCTTCCAGGAAACACAATCTCTGAGATAAAGAAATAAACTTACCATTAAGACTAGGTCTAGTGAGATAAGATAGATTATGAAAATAAAAGCGCGTGATCAAGGAAAATCAATTCAATGAATAAATAAACTAATAAAGACACAACCTTCATCCTGTGTGACGAAATCATTAAAGCTTGGACCCTCAGATTTAGGCAGCTGCAAGGGAGCTTCATGTTCATGAATTCTTGAATGAATATGCTGATGTGCAGGAATATTAAACTCAGACAATGGTCGGAACAGGTCAACAATGGAAGATGAATTAGTATTATCCAGGATTGGAACAGAAGTTGGTACAGTAGCCTCCAACTTTTCTCCAAAAGAGCCAAATTGTTCTGGATTAGAGTTTGGATCACCACTATTAGCATACCTGTCTCCACCTTTCAGATGCGGCATTACCTCACCCAAATCTAGGAAAGGAGTTCCTTCTGGGGCATCAGCCAGGCGGACTGGCAAATCTATTCCAAAAAATCCTTGCTCAAACCATGATATAATGTCCACACCAAGGAATGGACCCTGGATCTCCCCTTGAGGATCAAGGTAATACAAACTTAACTCCTCAGGTAGGAAACCCCCATCTAATTCTTTCCCATCACCATTTCTCCCAAAATGAACAATATTTTGATTCCCATCATGCCCAGCAGAAGATGTAATATAAAAACTAGAATCATCAATAAGCTTGGATTTGATGTCAAAGCCAGTGCCAGTATCACCATCATCAATCTGGGGTTTCATAAGAGAGTCCATCATTTGACAACTTTCACCAGCAATATCATTGGCCCCGGAAAAACCATTATTCTTGGAAATTTTTGGGTTCAATTTATCCGATTCCACAGTAGTTTTATCGCCTTCTTTATAATCAAGATCTGCACGAAGTACATTGGCCTTAGTGAAGTACACTTATTATTTCAGATGTATAAGGGGGCTACAATAGTAACATTACATGTTTTTTTTTATTTACAAAGTAGATGTTCAAGAAATAATAGTTGTTACCTTTAACTAAACTGATATGCGAACCATAATTCCATAAGCCACTATCATCGTCTACTTGATATGCATTTGTCATTTCAGATGGGATACCCAAAGAATCTTCAGTGATAAGTGAGGGCAGGATACCTTGTTTTTCCCCACTAGATTCCACATCTCCAACACCTACAGAAGGAATAGATTGGAGTTCCAGACAAACGATAATGTAGTAGGGAAAATCAGTTATGCAGTTTGAGTTTAACTTACCTGTAACATTTTCAGTCGATCTCCCATTTTTAAATGAATTGTAAACCACCCCACTACTTGTTATCCTTCCCTTCCATACATCACTAAGAATACCCTGTTTGTGGTGTAATCCCAATTAGATGACAAATGCAAACAACTTAGTTAATTATTCCAAAATATTTACAGAAAGTAAAATCTTATAGACTGCACAATAAAAGTACGACAGCATTAAGTATACATGTAATGGTTCCATATCATTACCTCCTCTTCTTCATCAGGAGCAACAAAAGCCAACGG
This sequence comes from Pelargonium myrrhifolium, assembly GCA_036897405.1. NCBI lineage: Eukaryota > Viridiplantae > Streptophyta > Magnoliopsida > Geraniales > Geraniaceae > Pelargonium > Pelargonium myrrhifolium. The sequence goes on along the minus strand of JAYMTK010000131.1, from coordinate 3,853 downwards.
TTCTATCATGCCTATTTGTGTTATAGGCGGTAACTCCTCCATCTCCTGAGGCTTGACACCAAATGAGGGTTCAAGCTTTCGTCTACGATATATGTCCAGAAGTTTCCCCCTTGGATAGCAAAAAGTATCAGATGAACTTGGTTTTCCAAGGATACTTTCATTCTTCTCAAAATGAGCAGTGCCGATGAGGCCCACAGATGAAGACCTGCCAATAGCATTTGACCTTCCACGCCCTGCAGCAAATCCAATATTTGCATCCTCTGTCTTCCCAAGTGCAAATCCAGGTGCAGCTCGGTATGGAGTTGGACCCCCAGAATGACCATCCAATTTGTGACGTGGCCTCCATTTATCGCGTGAGTCTGAATCACGTTCAGTAGTTGTGCGGTTGCTGCCTACAAAAGCCTGATTTTCGTGAGCATCTTCCTTCTCCACATCTGTCCTCTTCTCAGTTCGAGATTCTCTCTCTTTCTCTTCAGGACCCCACCTAGATGTCCATTTGCTATCACGACGCGCTTCATGCCCAGAGTTACGAGTACTACCATCATGCCATCTTTCAGATGTTGGCACAGCTCTATTATCAATGGCCTCTCTAGCAGGCACATTGTCAACACGCCGATCCGTTTTCCGGCGATCTCTTCGATTGCCAAGAAGGCCAGTTTCTCTTTCCTCTTCTCGCCAGCGGCGACTACCATCACCATCAGTGACATTTCTCCTCCAATCTTTCTTGTCCTCAGATGCATCCAAACGCCAAACTTCCTTTTGGTTGAGATCGGTACCGTTTCCAAGAGAAGAATTTGGAGGACGCATCTCCTGTTAAACATAATTACAAATATGGTTAAGAAATACACTAGACCCATCTGACGAGTGATAGTCAATGGTGGAAGATTATTCAGACTAAATAACTAAAACAAAAATGCCACACAACATTGAAAGAAAAATTCTAAAAAAATCAATTTGTTAGCAAGATTATTCATGTCAGACACGATATTACTGCATGGACGTGGTACCAAAGCAATGAAGCACGGAACAAGGAGCATACAGGATATTAGTGTTCATCAACATGGCTGCAGTGATAAACCAATCATTGGGAAACCAATATGATATGACATGGTAATATTTATTTTTTACAATTAAATTGACTCATCTTGTAATTAACTATTTATTATAATGTGATTCAGTATGAATTTCTGATGGATTTTATGCTATGATGTATAACAAAATCCTTTTATGTAGTTAATCATTAGCTCTTCCACGTGTATATTGAATGATCGATGATAAAGCTAAAACTTGTCAGGTATACATTTAGTGGCATCTAAGAAGTATTTGTGTTTCATAGGTGACATGTCAGGAGATCAAGTGGTTTCTACAGAATAGTAAATTTGGAGCATCATGATATCATCAATGCAAGGTATGAACAATTATAAAAAATATGTCCCAACAAACTATAACCTACCGCCTTGGCCTCACTTGGTTTGGCATAGAGCCACTGGGGTGACAGAGGTATGCTGCTTTCTGATGCAAGTTGATCTGCAACGAGCACCAGTTTAAAAGAAATAAAATCATAAGCATAGGAGAAAACAAAACCAGTAGATGTAAAATAGTTCACTAAAGAAATTAAAAATCAGTAGAAAAAAAAAGAAAAAAATAGATACCTTTTGACTCAACTAGTAATCCTGTAAGTCCCTTCACCTCAACATTTCCTCCTGATTCCATGACAAGGAAAAAATATACATGAAATCCCAGAAATGCTATGGATGGTCACACTGGCAAAGCGTGAATGCTAATTCCTTAATTGTCCATATCAGCACGAAAACATTAGTTTAAGATTCAATATCAAGTGATGTTGAATACACTGAATCTAATTGTTGATAATGGATTACATCAGAATCATCTTTATGGACCTTTCATGTAGTATACTAGTATTGCAAATAAAACTGTTCTCAATTCCTATGGCCCAGTTCAACCAAAACAGTACGGTTTTTCTTTTCTATAATATATAAACAAATTACAACAGAACCTAATATCTCTAATGGTGAAAACGTGATCTAGAGCTAAAGTGAGTTCTTATGCTCAAGAAAATAGAAATAAAAATGGCTCCTATCATGGCTCTACACTATCCAAAACCAATGCAACATCTAAGAGTTCTTGAATAAGCCACAGAAAAGGAGTGTCAACAAATCCCGTCCCTAATCATTTTCATCCTTTGCCAGGCCAATAATGAAGTGTAAACACAACTTAGTTCAATTTATTAAACAAACAAAAAATGGCATACAAAACATACAAAGTTTGAACTCAAAATTCGACAACAAAGTGGGAAAAGATAAAAACTGAGTATAATGAAAATCAAAACAAATTTGAGTTCGAAAGATTTAAAAAATTCAATTCCTTTCCTCGCAACTAAACAATGCAAAAATAACAAATCACAACCTTAAAAACCAAAAGCTATCGTTCTGATGTTTCGAGTTATAACAAAAGGAAGGGAAAAAAATGGCACACCGGTGAGCTCAAACCCTAAATTCAAAAAAAATAAAAAACGAAATTCGAGGTTGACCGAACTTAAAACAACACATGGACCTCGGACTCGAATACTTCAGATCAACAATCCACCAATCTCACATTGGCACCGCAACAATCAAATCCGGAAAATTAACATGCGGAGACCATAATATCAAAAGCAATTGAATTCAAATTTAAGGGGAAGATGGAGAAGCAGGAAGAGATGGACGAGGAAGAGTGAGCGGTACCTTTGGGGGTCCAAGGGCGATCGTTGGGCTTGGAGGAGAGAAGATCATCGGGCAAATCGAACTTTCCGTCGGCCATGAGAGAGGTTGATAGAGTGAGCGAAGCAGAGAGAGAAGGAGATCGAGAAGAAGAAGAGGAGCGAAAACACGGAGTGATTGGAGTGGAATGGAATGGAGATCCTTGCTGTGTTTTGGGGGAGTTGGAGAGAGAGAGTATCTAGGGTTTGGTTTGGAGGAACAGTTTTGTATTTGTAGGATGCTTTGTTTGTTCGCAGAGAGAGTGAGAGAGAGAGAGATGGGTGTGTCTGGGAAGGAGGTGAGGGTTTGGGTGGTCGTAACAGCCAAACCCAATAATCAGGTAAATATAAATATTCTCTATTTATTTTAATTTAATTTTTATCAGGTTGATCCCAACAAATCATATTATATGCAGTATTGGTATTTTATTTGTAATTTGGATAAGTGAAATTTATCTTTTCTTTTTATATTTTTTGCCCAACAAAAAGTGTTTTATTTTTGAAGGACACCGGTATATTGCAAAAGTGAAAGGAAAAGGTCATCGACTTTTCTTAATTTCCATCAGCCCCTCCTAATTTTGTTTCTTTTATTTTTTTGCCTAACTGTATTTTTTATCTCAAGGTTGGTAAGCTTTGGATGAGACGACAAAGAAAAAAAAATGATGCAATTCGAATAGAAGGGTTAGAAGGGGTTTGTAAAGGTAACTAGAGTTTTATGACGAAAAACTACCATGGACGGCGGCGCTGGTAGGGGGAGTCGATGCGGCAACGGGGCTTTGATGGGTAACGGTGCGGCTGGGGTGGAGAGGGACGATGGAGCGTGGGGTTCAGTGTTTTGGGGGTGGAGAGGTCTATGGGTGTTGTGGGTTGGCGCGGTGGTTCTGATCGGGTGGTGGTTCCCGGCCTATCCTGTGGTGTGGGGAGGCGGATCTTTTGTGTTATAGTGGCGGTTGTGGGGGGCTTGCAGCGGATTGGGGGGTGCGGCGATTCGGGGCGGCGGGGCTCAGGACGAGTTCGAGCAGTTTGGGGTGCGGCAAAGTGAGGGGGCGGTGAATCAGGGGAAGGGTGGCCGGAAGGGGATGGATGAGGAAGGTC